>BRDA01005353.1:28847-52685 GCA_036984385.1 Crenuchus spilurus | reverse complement strand
TAACACACACACACACACACACACATATATATATATATATATATATATATATATATATATATATATATATATATGTTATGTCACACACTGTCATTGCTTCTTGATAGTAGGCTGCACAGATGACTCACTTACTTCCAACACCCTTTGTCTCAATTTGCTTGTAGTAACGTAACTTACAGGATTTAACGAGCATCAGTAACTTCTTTTCGGTTGTGGCATCTCTAGACTTGTTCGGTGGTCATCATCTTCATCCATGAGATCTTCAGCAACTTCCTGATGCACTTGTTCTCAAAAGCCTGAATACGTCTTTCTTCCTCTTTCTTCAATGTCCAGGCTTCACATCCATATGTAGCTACTGGCCAGACCAAGACTTTCATCAGTCTTAGTTTGGTGCTAATTGACTTGCTTTTCCACATCTTTGTCAGTTTGACCATCACCAACATGCTCATGGCCGTTCTTGACTTCACTTCACTGGCACAGTCTGCAGCTTTTGTTACTCTGCATCCCAAATACATGAAAGAGTCTACTTGCCTTACAAACTTCTTCCTTCGATCGTGATCTTCAGTATATCTTCAGTGTTCATCATCACGTTTGTTTTAGCTGCATTGATCTGAATGTTAAATTCATTCACATTCTTCTCAGTGCGACTCACCAGCTCTTCTAGTTGTTCTTTTGTTTTGGCCAATAAGACGATGTTATCGGCGTATCTGAGATTATTAATAGTCCTTCCACCAATCCTGAATCCTCCCATAAATCCTTGTAGTGCTTTCTCTCCTAAGATGTTGAAGTGACATGGTGAGAGATTACATTCTTGTCTGACTTTGTCTGACGCTGATCCATACACTAACTTAGTTATATCCAAGTTTCATCTCTGTAGTGTTTTCCCATGACAATATGTAATCAAACATTTACAGAAACATGAGGCATGTACTCACTTTAGTGTGATACTGTGTTTGTGTGTGTAAATATCAAATATCAGATCAAATAGTGATACACTTCTGTGCATGTTGCCTGTGTATTGTAACTCATTTACTGCATAATTAAACTGAAAGCCAGTTGCTGAAGTTTAGTATTGTAGTTAATAGTTGAAAATTTCTCTTAAACCATTTGTCAGAATCGTTTTGCGTTAGTGATTTGTGTTTTATAATTAATTACATGCATTAGTGTGCAAAAGTTGGATAATTTACGTTTTATTGATTTTTTTGTCATACCCCCACCTCTGCCACATCCAAGCCCAACCTCGTTTCTGTGTTTCTGCTGATTATCTGCTGTCTCTGTGTCCCTTGTCTTGTTGTCATGTCTTGTTAGTGGTCACACCTGTCTTGGGTTATCACCCAGCCATGTTCGTTCTCCCACTATGATTGAATGTGTTATTTTAACATTCTTGTGTCTCCAGTCCTTCGTCTGTCATTAATTGTTCCCCTGAGTGTAAGTTGTTCAAGCCTGTGTTGATCCAGCCACTGCTTTGTCTTTGTCTCTGTTTTCACTGTGTTTTACCATTAATAAACTTTGTTTGAACACTCACCTGCTGCATCCATCATCCTGCTCCAGCCTGTTTGTTACATTTTCTACTTACGAGCAAATTGAATGTTTTGAATGAATTCTGAGAGAGCTGGAAGTAAGACATTCTTAACCTCTTAACAGGTCAGTAAATACATGAAGCAAATGCAAAATGTTGATCATTTTTGTAAACAAACACTTCAAATGAGTAGAAAATGTGTTTTATGATCTGCAACGATCATAATTTTGGATTATTTTGTTCCAGAAAGCATGTTTTCAAGCCTCAATACACTGAAGGAACTTGATGTAGGTTCATCTCATAACTCAGATTTCAGCTTTCATATGCCTCCATTTATCTTACAAATGAAGAAAGTATATTAATCTCTGAATTGTAAGAAATTGATGCCGGACCAACTGGCAGCTCCAGGCTTGATGTCAAATTCTGACATTATCATTGCATTGAATGTGTGGCAAAAATATAATTCAGGGAAGTTGGGATTGCATGTCTGTGGAGCTGTGAAATATTTAGTTGTCTACTTCCTTTTTAATGAATTTCAGTTGAACTGTTTTCTGAATGGCTGAAGTCACCGCTTTGGAAGAAGTTCAGGAACACTCTCCAGAGAGGTCCTGATGTATTAGATTTTCTGGATATTAAACAAGTCTTTTGTACTAGTTCTATAAACTGCCAGCACTTTCTGCCTTATTGCTGACATCTGCCTGGGACAGGCTCACTTTTCCTCAGAGAAACTGTGGTCCAGATGAAGTTTAATATCATCTCTACTGACTGTTGAATTATTAGCTGAAGCTCAGGAGCCAAACCACTCTTAAACATCCCTCACGCTTTTGTTTCAGCCTGTGAGAAAAAAAAAAATCTTACAGTCTGATGAACCATATCTCCTACACTCAGCCTATACCTCCAGCACATCTGGAGAAGTTCATTCAGATCCTTGCTACTGTACTGTTTGCTTTATAATGATGACTGTGATGGATATCAGGGCTGTGTATTAGCAAGAACCTGGCCATACAATACGTATCATGACACAGAGGTTACAGTTCAATATATTGTGATACTTTAAGCAAGGTGATATATAATCTGAATAATGCATATGGAGTACATAGGAAAGGATATTAGAATAGATGCCAGATGTGTAGTTTCCAGGCAATATGGTCAGGGGTTTAACACAACACAAAGGAAAGTAGTTTTTAAGATCAACTGTTAATGAAAACTCATAACTGTGTACTGTGTATGAGAATCAGTACAGTGTCACTAAATTTAATATTGTCAAATTCAATTGTAACAATATTTTCTCTAAAATTAAAATCCTTCATATACTTAAGCAATGTTTGGTTGGTCTAATGTGTAACATTTTAAAATAGTAACAATGAAGGCAAAAAGCCTTGAACATCAACTTTGTTACAATTGTGACATCATAGGATCATAGTGTTAAATATACTACTGGTATACTGAATGTTACATCACATATGTTTAGTTCCTCTCTCAGCACATCTGGCCTTGACTTTATACTAACAACTGGATGAACAATGATTTATTTTCCAATGTTGATTGGCAGATCAATATTGATTGTGCATTATCCCACTCGTTATAAGGCTACTTGCCTAAAAGAGAAACTTCATTTAATTTCAATAATTTTGTCATTTTTCTGGTTTCCACTCAAAACAAAAATATCCTTCAAGCAAAATAAATCGAACACTGCATTTGTGTCAGTCGTTTGTCTGTTTTAGTGCTCCACATGTCTTTGTTTATGTTTATGTTCTCCATATGTTCCGTCACTGTCTTCACCTGTTCCTCATTTCCCACAGTCCTGGTCCCATATTCCATGTTTGATTACATTTTGTTTAAATGTTCCCTCATGTGTCACAATCTTCATCAGTCATTGTTTTGTATTATATTGTCACATCAATGAGTATTTTTTCTTCTCTGAACTGTTACTGTGCATTTCTACTACAACTTTGTCATTTGACACATTATCCTGGTTTGTAGTCAAGTTGCTGTTTAAAGTCAAGTTTTGATAAATAAACTTCATGTCATGCCCTACATTCATTCCTCTACTTTTTCCACTTACAAAATGAGGTGAACCTGAACAATAGACCTGTCCTGAGTGTTTCACATGTATCTCATAAATATTCAATGTAAGGTTAGTGGCTGAGTGAAAACAGTGTCACCTCACATTTGTTAAGCTTTAGAAATAAAACCACATACAATTTCTAAAAACTGTAATGACCAGTGTGCATCCAACACCTCTGTTTATTCAGTTCAGAGCTCAAAAGTCTTGGTTAGAAATGTTTAGAGTATGTTTTTATATCAGCACACTGAAAACGGGTTTTTGGAAAGTCTAAGTTTAGAGCAAATTTAATCAAAATATAGATTTATGACACTCTTATTGTTTTGACACTGTTGTTGCTGAGTTTGTGCTGAACAAAATTCTGTGAAACTTTGGGGAAAAAAATTATTGTAGACGAGTGTAATTTGTAAAAAAAAAAAAAGTAATGTCAGAATACATCATACATTTTTAATTGACATCATTTTTTTCATTTCCTTTCTGAGTGTATCGTCTTGCACTCTCCCAAATATTGAAACTGATGGTACAATCTTCCATTTTATTGATAGTTTTTTCCACAATATGTCACCAAATTTGTACTCTAACAAGAGCTGCTGTTATATACAAATGACCAAATATCAAAGTTGTGAATCAGAGGCAATGGTCATTCTTCTTTTAGTGGTTGCCATCAAAAAGATCTTTGAACAGCGCTCTGAACTCTGACCATTCAGATCAGTGGAACATTCTACAGCATTCAGAAGAGCCATATAATAATGAATGTTAATCTAAATTCCTTAAGTCATCTCATCAAGGCTTTATACATTTCTTTGGGGGATGAGTGAATCTGGGTGGACCAGAGGGCACTGACTCTGTCTGCTGAGCCAATTTTCATGCAGTTAAAAGAAAATTTGAATTTGACAGTGTTAATGTTCTTCCACTAAAATGTGGAAGGAGCTTAGATATAACACTGTTAGAACACTTTCAGTCAATCAGATTTTGCTATTGGAGTTGGTTGTGTGTTTATATAATGTTCAAATCACAGGTCATTTGTGACCCCGCCAGGGAAAACCAGGTCAAAGTCTTTTTTTTTCAAAATCTGTTTTTTTTTATGAAAATATGTACTCCGATAGATATCTGAGACTGTTATCTTTCATCTACAGCAATAATACCGAGTGGATAAGTTTTGTCGCTAATGTGAGTGACACAATATTGACATGATATGTCAATAAGTTGCCAAGTGACTTTGGCCTGGTTTTCCCTGGCAGGGTCACATTTATTCTCACATCAGTACATGGCTTTAGGGCCAGACTGGCAATCTAGAAGTTCTGAAATAGTCCAGAATGTCATTTTTTCAGTGACTGTTGACTTGCCTTCAGGGATGGACTGGCAAATAGACAGTGAAAATAAAGTGCCCCCTGCCTCAAGTTGGCTTTAAAAGTTGAAACCTCATACACAATTAACCCCTCGATCCCTGAGTTTAGTGAATGAAAAACCAGCCCCACCCCAACATTGAACAGAAATTTAAATTATGGTAATCATACAGGGCTGCCCTCGTCCCAGTCCATCTCTCTGCTTGATGTAACATTACACAGCATAACCATCTGGGAACTGTGCATCAAAGTATATGTTTACGGCTTTTTCTGTTAACACAGTGCACAAAATCCATTGAATCTGTAGCATCTCTCAATTGCAAGGTTGTACGTTTTTTTGCAGTTATGAACCTAAGAATAGGGTCTGAATATAAGACCATCTGCTAATCACTCTGTGTATGATTGGTGGGTTCATGTGTCTGTCTACATTTCGTGTGAAACTGACTCATGGAAATCATTAAGTTCTGATCCACACGAAATCCACTGCAGCGTTCCCTTCACTGGCTTCCTGTAGCTGCTCGCATCAGATTCAATGTTAGTGCACTGTAATAGCCATGGATAAAAGATCTTATCACTTCTTCTCTCTTTTCTCTCAGATCCTGGAGGCCCTGGCGAGGAATGATGAGGCATTAATACAGACATGCAGCCGAATAAACTCCAGCACAGAGCTCATCTCTGAGGATCTACAAGTCAGGTTTATGTCCATGTGCAGCGAGAGGCTGGAACACATCAATCGCCGCATCACCAACTACAGAAAGGTGCACAACTTTAACTGAAATAATGCTTTTTTTTTTTAATAAACATTGAATTTCAAACCACAAGCTACAGAAGCCACCAGGGGCTTGGTATGTTCATTGGGCCAAGCTTTACTCACAGCATTTGATTATGTGTAGTTTCTTACTTCTTTTCTTAATGCCATTTTTAGCCAAAGGTGCACTTTCTTTAAAGGGCTCATATTAAGTAATAATTCCATGCTGTGCCATTCACTCCCCAGTTCTTATGGAAACTGTAAAAACAGCATATTTTCTTCTCATCATAGTTTTAATGTCCTAAACATTATATTTCAATGTGTCCGCCTATGCAACATGTAGCAGTTTAGCCCCGTTTTCATAGCAGTGATGCTCCTGCTGGTGATCTTAATGGAGTTATTGAAGTTAATCTCTACTACTTCTTAAATAAAGCACAAAAAAGACTACTCAGTCAGAACACGGAACATACACTATTGTTTGGGATCAACACATGTTTTTCTAGCAGTCTGGAGACTATAATAAACTCTACAAAAGCTGCTCCAGATACTCAATCTAAGGAAGAAGGTGAGGTAGCACAGTGTCACTGCTTTATAGTTCAGTATTGGTGTCTCCAAGTTGTTGACAGTGAGTTTATAGGCTGTAGTACAGTTGTTGGCTCTCCACAGGAAGGCTTCATGGGACGTGGAAGAAATGAAATAAAACTATAAAATGCAACCCTTTGAAAGTGTGTTTAAAGACTTGAATATACCTCTGTAACATTGTCTGGCTTTAGAAGAATAGTTTGTTCACTTTTTGCTATGTTCAGTGTAAGTTTGAAAATGTCACATGGCCTTATTAATGGTCAATGTGTTTGACCCTCTTGCTCTTTGCTCCTTTTGAACCCTGACAGGTTCTGATTGATTCCGTGCTCAGAGAAATCGTCTCGTGCAAACCGCGCTTGCTTATTTCTCCCAGCTGTTTGTGTTTGGAATTAGTAAAGGGAAATATTGCAAATGTGTGTGACTGTTTTCTTTTTCCTTTTCTCCGTGTAATCTGCATCGACATCCTCCTCCTCTGAATTGGATTAATTAGCTGTTGCTTCACTGGTTATAAATAGCACCAAACATCAAGTGCCCTTACGTAACTTCCCTCCTCCAAACATCCCGGTACTGAGATGAGGCGAGGTTTTCCATGTGTCAGGGCCAGTCACTGATGTTGGAAGGTCAGTTCTGGGAGTAGTACTAACGTCCAGAGCAGCTGTAGCTCATCAGTTAACCACAGCCTTTAGGGTGGGTTAAGTCAAGGCATGGCTGCCCATGGACAAAGCTCACATCTGTATGTGGAGTGAAAAATGAATATCTCTGCTGGAGGGATTTATATACACTGTCAGTGATCATAAGTTTAAGGACACCTTACCTTATCAATTTTAAGTAACATTTGAATTTTATGACTTTGTAGTTTGTAGACTCACGTCATAAAAATACAAATCACATTTTTCTAATTTTTAAAAAAATAAAAGTTTGATGTGCTATGTAAGCAATATTTGAAAACAGTTCAGTCAAGGCTATATAGCTTGTATATGGAAACAAGTGAGGTCACCAATGTCCCTAACAAAAAATGGAATCTTATGCCTCACCAGTTGCTTTCTACATGCTTAAATCATTGCACACTTGGCTCAAACTGTGTTGAGTTGTTAAGTAGTCTCAGGGATGGGGTCACATCCATATGTGGAGTGGAAGATGAAATAAGTGGAAATAGCTGGAGATTTATATGCACTGTCAATGTTCATAAGTAGGGCCCTACCACAATCACAGCCCTCAAGCTCACTGACCTTGAAATGAGCCTTTTTGTGTCTAATAGACTGTCATGAATGGCATGAAAGTCCTAAACCAGGGGTGTCAAACTCCGGTCCTGGAGGGTCGAATTCCTGCAGAGTTTGATGATTTCTCTGGTCTGACACTACAATTAAACCTGCTCATTACCTGCTGAGCTGAATCAGGTGTGTTTGATCAGGAAGTTCACAAAACTCTGCAGGAATCTGGCCCTCCAGGACTGGAGTTTGACATCCCTGTTCTAAACTGTATTGGTACCTTGATAACTATTGATTTTGAAATTAGCATGTATATATTATTGAATTTTTGGATTCATGGCTATGTGAGGATAAATATTTGATTGTGGAGTGGGGGGCACCAAGCCAAAGCCAAACTAATGCTCTATTTTCTCTGCTTGAGTGAACTTTGGCTCATCAAAACATAATGCTATATCTCTCCGAGATCTTCCCCATCACTAATGACTCTTTCCTGTGCAATCAAACTCTAGGCCAGAGGTGTGTGTGTGTGTGTGTGTATGCGTGTGTGTGTGTGTGTGTGTATACACTTCCGGTCTAAAAGTCTTAGAACACCCACATTATTTTTATTTAATTTTATGTAAAATGAATGAGTTTAATGTGTCATTGCACTCTGAAATGAAAGAATAGGGGTTAAATAAGACATCATGCAATCAGTTTATAGACCAAAATGTCTCTAAACATTGGACACAAAGTAACATCTTTGTCAGATATAACAGCTGAACACACTCATGACATTCTTTCTACAATAAACATCAAATATTCTTCAGTCAGTTCTTCACAAATCTGCTACAGACGTTCACATAAATGTTGGCACTTGTAGGTTTGCTTTGCTTTTCACTTCATCCCAGATCAGCTGGATGGGGTTTAAGTCTGGAGACTGTGCTCCACTCCATGTTTTCATGCTGACCATCTTGTTCTTTTTTCCTGAGATAGTTCTGACAGAGCTTGGACTGATGTTTTGGGTCATTATCTTGCTGTAGGATGATCCCCTGATCAACTAAGCACATACCAGATCAACTTTCTAACAGTGTTCTAAAACTTTTGACTGGTAGTGTACATTCAGTAAATGGAGTAAAATGTATGAATAAATATTTTCTGAATTTGTTTGTTCTCAACCATTCTGGAGATCATAAATAAAGAATATATAAATTTTCTACATGTTCCTCGTGTTTTCTGGATTGTAAAGGCTGATGTTAGTATAAAGGCCATCATTGGAGGTGCATGTGTGCTGTACAGTGAGGGGTGTAAATGAGTGTGCAGTCTACCAGCTGGTGTGTTGTTGATGGATGGTGTGTGTGTGTGTGTGTGTGTGTGTGTGTGTGTGTGTGTGTGTGTATATGTGTGTATCAACAGTAATCACTGTCTGGAATCACCAGAACTGAATACAGGTGCTGCCTCAACACCTGCACTGTCTATCTACTGGAAATAACACAAGGCTAATACTGAATGTTGAAACCAGACATACCTTAAAATATGAAATATGTTTTAACTAAACTGTAAAATGCTTTGTCTGTATTTGCATGGACATATTTTGCTATATAGTAGCTTGTTCACATTTTTGCGACAAAGTATATTATATCAGTTCTGAACTCCCACATAAGTGTATTGCTGTTAATACTGCACTATGTTGACATTCTACAGGGTGTCTGGTTTGCTTCTTTACCCAAACAATCATGAATAACTTTAATACTACTAAAGATCTGGTGATGAAATTTGGACTAAATATACCCCAGTCTGTGGGAAAAACACTGATGTTACAACATGTGCTGAAAATGTCCAGCCTGCACTTCTTTTCTCCTGATCAAGTGTTGATGTGTCTGTATGGAGACCTGCTTATTTTGGCAACTTTATTTTTCAATCTTCTGAATTGAGATCATTATACAGTACATTCACAACATGAACACTCCTCCTGTACAGTGTGTGGATACATTATACAAACATAAAGGGCAGAGATTGGTAAAACATGATTTAGAATAGGTGTCTTTTTTCTGTTTTCAGTTTTCAAGGGTGCTGAAGAACAGGGCCTGGCCCACATTTAAGCAGGCTAAGACGAAGGTGTCTCCACTCCACAGCAGCGATTTCTGCCCCACTAACTGCCACATTAATGTGATGGAAGTCTCCTACCCCAAGACCACCACATCTCTGGGCAGCGCCTTCGGAGTCCAGCTGGATAACAGAAAGAACTCCACTCTGGAAAAAGGAAGCCGCAGCTCAGATCAGGGTGAGATAACCCAGTCCATTAATTCCTCTTTAGCAGAACGGTTCAGGGACTTCACGGAGTAATCCAATTAAACTTCAGAATGTGGTTTCCAAGGATTTAGCCAAGTCCACACAACATAGCATTTTGAATGGAGATTTTTCACTGAGAAGAAGATAGTCCAGGACTAAGCCTAATCCCTGTCTGGGAAACTGACTCTAGAAATCTGGAGTCTGTGTTATTTTGCTGTATTACATTTACATAAGCTTTTGTCTAATTAAATAACTTATTATTTAGGCATGTACAGTTGAGTGAAAAGGTATGTGCACCCCTAGTTACAAAAGTTTGCCTTAAAGTTGGTTCTTATTCTTGGTGACCATGTGGATAGTGTTTCTCCAAAACATCTTGTCTTCTGTTTGGGTCTTCAGACTTCTTAATGGCTCATTCATGATTGTATCCATCCATCTTGTCATCCTCTCTCTTTCAGCTGTTCCAAACATAATTGTCAAGTGAGGTTTGCAGGTCAGCTGGTTCTTCTCATGTGTCTAAAATTGTGCTTCTGTTTAGGTATCTGGGTTTCTAGTGAAAGGAGAAGTTTGATTTATTAAGGATCTATTCATTTGTTTTTGTTGCTGACCAATGTACTCTCAGATATGAAGAGATTTTCACTCATCCACACAAAACATCTTACATATGCAATGAATTTAATTTGCATTCTGTATCAAAAGGTTTGAGTTTTGACATTTCAGTCTGAATTAATATAAAAAAATTTATATCAAAAAGCAAAATTAAATATCCTCTTTTACTCAAACACAAATGTGCATATATTAAAAGTTTATATCCATCACGTTCAACACTATTTATTTTCAATGTGTAGGTTGTACATGCTCTATACCCTCTTTTGACCTTAATGCTGATTTTTAAAGGTGTTTCTGTGTTTGTGTGTGCGTGTGTGTGTGTGTGTGTGTGTGTGTGTGTGTGTGTGTGTGTGTGTGTGTGTGTGTGTGTGTGTGTGTGTGTGCAGGTAAGCTGAACCCCATGGTGTATGTTCAGCACTGTATTGGCAGCATGGCGGCTCCATCAGGTCACAGTCTGGGCAGGACAGAGGGACATGGCCTTCGCTTCCTGCTGAGAGAGGAAGACTTGCTGACTGTGGATGCTTACCACAAACTTCTCACCAAACTCACTACTGTGGTCAAAGAAATGGAATGCTATGCTGCTCAAATTCATGAGTGAGTGGGATCTCTCAGCAACATAATTAAATTAAAATATCATCACTTTACTGATGAAGCACAATGAAAATGTTTTCACAATCATATTTTTTATAGAATTTATACACATATACATATAGACATTTTCAGACACTCATGATCAAGTTTTCGAAGTGAAAATAAGTTAATGCATCCTCTACAGTGAGCATATTTTTCTGCAGATTTTAGTGTAGTGTACATGTACTATGTACAACATACATGTGCCATAAATTTTGCCCAGTCCACATTTTATGGGTTAGATATTTTTTTTTTCCTTGTTATGTCAAATTAGCATTAAAATACATTAAAATATGCTGTTCTCTGTAGAGCCTGTGTTAAATTAATTTCTTAACAAAACATATATTTTCAGGGTTCATAATCTACTACATAAAAAGTTACCAGTGACCTACTTGCACTGACCACTATATTGATTTTTAATTAATAGTTTATATACAATTATTAATAATTCATTTTATGTGTTTAAGCCCATTGGTAGAATATTATCCCACTGATTTCTGAAACCGAGAAAAATGCAACACAGAAAAATAACAGCCTCTGATTGGTCGTTTACATGCCAGTCAAACTAATATATTTTAAACTATAATGCTGATAATTTATGTAATGTTTATTAAAGCTGAGATGCTGGACAAGCACAGCCATAAAACCTTGATTTATTTTCACTGAATGTGGGAATTAATTTCTTAAAAGGAAGTTAAATTTGTGAGATAAATTGAACTGGTCGGCATTCAGCAACACCTGGTCAATATTCTTGTCCCCAGTACTTTTCAATGCTAAGCCTCCCCCATGTTTAAACCCCCAACAATTAGATAACATTGTTATAATATATCTTCAGCCTCTGGACTTTTCCACTCAAATGTAAATAAGCAGTGTAAAGGTACAGGGCTGACACATTTAAAATCAAATCTCGGCATGTATTAGAAAAGTGCAATAACCTCTTTAGGTTTCTACATCTTTATGAGTGTTGCAAAGGTGTATTTATGTACTATTTGTGCCATCCTGATTTGTGGATATTACACCCTAGTTTAAGCTATGTATCCCTCAGCCATTTTGTCTTTTATTGTATGTTTACACTTAGTATTGTGAAGGGGGTGCATGATGTGCCCCATAAGTGCTGTTGGCAATCTTAGCACCAAAAATAATTAGACAGTTATTCTTAAAATGCTTGGTGGTCCTGAATGTTACTGCAGGGTTTTATTGACGTCCTTTGACTCTGAAGTTCACATGTTCATCAAAATCTCATTAGTTTTATTCACCTCCTGGATCGCTGCATTGTTTAGTAATTGTGCTGTTCTTCTTAGTCCTGCATTAGAACGCATTTAACACTGAACTCATTACAGCGCAAATGTTTTGCAGTCTTGCTTTTATAGCTGATAGTACATTTTCTCTAATAGCTGGAAGGTTTTGGCCTTTTATTGGACTGCTTACAATATCCCTGTTGTGTTTGCTCACAGTTTTCTCAGCATTACGAGTTTGTGTGTCTAATACTAGCTTATCTCACACTTGAGAAAAGTTATTTTAAAATTATTTATTTATGTGCAAAGAACTTTTACAAGTCTTTCTCAGTTATTTGCAGAGAAAATAACAAAATAATTTTTGACATTTATGGGTATTCATATACATTATTCATAACATATAGTTTGAATTCTAGACTGTTTCTTTGCAAGTAAAGCATTAAGGCCTTTCAGTATTTTAATTAATTATTATACCACAGTTAGTTTCAACCCCACAATCTGATTGGCTGTGAGACCTTCTAGAGGTGCTGATATTGCCGATAATGACGTTTTGATTGAAGCTCCGCCACGTACATGTCCCCCCCCCCCCCCCAACCACCTGCCTGAAACAGTGCTTGACTTCAGTCAAGATGGAGAGAGATGAAGTCAGTACAGTAAAATATCTGGAAATTCAGTATATTTACGAATAAATAAATCAGTTTTAATATCAACAAAAATGAAATGAATCCACTTCTACCAGCATCTTCACTGAGTTAAGAGTTGAACCATACAGAGATATAATCAGCTATGAGTGGTGTTTAATGAAAGATGCTTTGTTTATACCAGCAAACAACATCTTTAACATCAGTATATCTGTGTTTTCTATCTGTATATTAAACAGTTATTGAGAAATGTTCATCCACTATTATGACTGATGCTTACAGTCTGATGATGATGCAGAGGAGGGTCTGATTATTTTACTTCACAGAATATTGATAAACAATTTTTTTTCAGTTTCAGTCTTTATTGTAAAATCTAACTATAAACAGTGATAACTGAACTGTGGTATAATCACAATAATACACTAAAGGGTGGTGCTATAATGTGAGATATTGTTACTGCTGTACTGACTACAACCACAGCACAAAATCTCATATTATTGCACAACCACCAAGTGTATTTATTTAAGACAATGAGCTATTGAATGTAACGCTACATTTTACCACATAAGTATTCTCAGTAGGCATTACATAAACACCTTCAATAAAATTACTGATGAACTGTACATCTGGACTTCAGTAACTACAAACCCACAGAGTACATTACTTTGGTAGGCATATGTGATATAAAGGCAAACGAATGCAGGTTCAAGGTAAGAATTTCTGTTGAATTGACAGCTCACTGTATACAGAGTGCAATAACATCTTACTGTATTATGTTTTGAGGCAACTTTCTTTCTGTTCTTGAGTTGTGGATTTCAATACAAAGTGACATTGTTAGGTCAGGATTTTATTTTAGTATTAATATTTATCACTATGCATTTGACCCACAATTTTAATTTTTAGCAACTTTTGCTTGGGTAGACAAAAAATCTAAATCATCCCAATGAGAAACTGTAGCAAACAACTCAAACTGTTCTGAACATCTACAGCCACAGTGTTTGTTTAGTTTTTCTTTACTTAACATTGATAAAACATAGTTTAACCAAACTGACATATGGCTGTATATGTGTACATTCTACAGTGGCATTGACTGTGTAATGTAAGACAGTCAGTTTTAAGAAGCCAAAATATCAATTTTGTAATGTAAAAGTCCCTTCAGTGATTTATTAGCTTCCTGTAAAATTGGTTTAAACTGGACACTAAAAGTGTCTGGCATTTGTATTAGGAGTGCTTTTATGATTATTACTGTAACATGTTGTGTATGTGTGAGATGGGCTTCCTGGCTGGGCTGGACTGTTGATGGCTTCATTGTTTGAGAACATATTAACAGTTGGCAGGAAGTGTGTCACTGTAAGGTCAGCTGTGCTGTTTCCAAATGGAAGATGAAAAATGGTGAAGAATAGAACAGAACTGAATTGTAAATGTCACTCAAAAGAAACTAATGTATATCTCAGTGCTACTGACCACCAAAATGACCCTACTGACCCTGTCTTCACTCTTTCCTTCCTCCTCCTATTCTCTCTCTTCCTGCACACACTCCTCATTAAGAAATGTCCATTGTGTTGCAGAAGTCTTAACATTTAGTGTGAAAGTTCACCACAGGCCAACAATTTACTGAAATCCTGTCGAGTTTTAACAAGGCTGTGAAGTGTGACTTGACTATTTATTTTTGGGCCCTCCTCAATTACATTGGCAGTAGTAATGGGAATTATGGTCAAAAATTCCTGTCATTGTATAATTTAGATTTTAGACAGTTTTGATATACAGTATCTCAGATAAGTGAGTACATCCCTCACATTCCTACACATATTTGATTATATCTTTTCATGGACAACACTAGAAATTAAACTTGCATATAACTTGGAGTAGTCAGTGTACAGCTTGCATATCAGTATAGAAAATATCAATATGTGTGTAAAAAATATCAATATATTTTCATTTTGTTAGCTCTTCTTAAAATATCAGACTTGGGTCTGAATGCACATTCCAACTGCAGAATATGACAGTTACACTGTGTTTTTATCTGCTGTGGAGGTGACACAGCTGCCTGCTGCTTGTCGCAGCCAATTAGCCTTTTCTTCTCTCACTGTGTAGTGATTAGCACAGCCGGTGAACACTAACAACACAGCTTCAGTCAGAACAAAGGCTGGAAATGAGCACACTGATGTTAGAGCAATACCCCCAATAAAGCAGACATTTGTGGGGTTCCTACCACTAAAGCAATAGTTTTGCATTTATGCCAAGCTGATATGACTTTTATGAAGCAAAAAACCCTGTAGACAATGATAGGAAGAACTCAACCTTGCTTTACTGACTGGTATGTAAAAAATATTATGGAAATGCATGTTTTTTATGTGGAATGTGGACTTTGTAACTTGAGTCTTGACCTAACAGTCAGTACTGCTTCCATATCTTCATATGGTGGTCAGGATGTGGTCCTATATACACAATTACTAATGGCCTTAAGTGCTCAACGATATGATTAATTGCTTTTCAAAATTACACTTTACTCTTGAATATAAGTTTTTTATTTATTTATTTCTAGTTTTTACAGTGTTTTAAATATTGTTTATGTAATAATATCTCATATTCTAGTGTCTATAAGTAATTTTTCAGGTCATTTATGCATTTAATATAGCATTTTGTAGTACATAGGAATGTTTCTTGAAGTAATGTATGGACTAATATCTCCTAATGTATAAGGGTATTTATTGAAGTCATGTATGCACTAACATCTCCTATTCTAATGTATAAGGATATTTACTGAGATCATGTATGGACTAATATCTCCTATTCTAATGTAAAAGGGTATCTCCTGAGGTCACGTATGGACTTATATCTCCTATTCTATCCTATGGGAGTATTTAATGTATTAGAGAATTAGTCAATTCTACTGTTTAGGAGTGTTTACTGAGATTGTCTGTGGACTAATATCTCCCATTTCAGGCTATAGGAATGTTGAGTGCAGCATCTGAATTCTGAGGTTATACTGAAGATGCTTTTATATTTCATCAATAATGACAACCTGAGAATGCCTTACTCAAAGGTGTGCAAAAACAGATTTTGTTTTCAAAATAACATTTTAATCTTTATCAGATTAAAATATTAGTGCTGTAAGCATATTAACAAAAGAGATGTAGGCTAATGAAAATGTCATATTTAATATGAATAAAAAAATATCCAATAGATCAGTAAAGTATTCTAAATGTAAAGTTAGCAGATTGGGAGGACTGCCTCAGTCCATTACTCCACTCTGCCTCAGAGAGAGGTGCCTGACCATTATAGCTCAGGAGAGCATGTCCTGGGTTCAGAAAGCTGAGTGCTGCTTACATAAGCCCTCTCTGAGAATTCCTGGAGGCCCGTGTTTAAAAGCAGGGACATTTGAACTTTTGTCTCCGTGCTGGGACTGAGAGCACATGGCTGATATGAACAGCTCCCCTCATGTCCCTAAACACATGCCAAAGATTTTCCTGCTCACTCAGAAATGCATCCTGTCAAGCATCAAGCTGCGACATGTCTATTTGTTCTGCTCTTTGCATTTTCTTTACTTTCCTTATTAAAATATATTCCTTCGCTTGCACAAAACAGCATGACAGCACCTAGTCATTTGTTCTCCATAATAATACAGAAATCAGTACACATTTAATTTAGCTAGGGAAGCACAAACATTTGTATAAGGCTTGGTAGATGCCTGTAGATATTAAACATAATATGCACTACCGGTCAAAAGTTTTAGAACATCCCAATTTTTCCTGTTATTTATTGCAGTTCAAGTCATTCAAGTCCAATGAACAGCTTGAAATGATACAAAGGTGAACTGTCAGAGGTTAAAAAAAGGTAATGTTACCCAAAACTAAAACATAATGTACCTTGTACATATTCAGAATTTATCAAGCCTTGAAGGCTGGTGCTACTAATTCCTACAACCACCACATTGAATGCTGCAAGAGCAGATTTGTGAAGACCTGTCTGAAGAATATTTGATGTCTATTGTAGAAAGAATGCCACGAGTGTGTTCAGCTGTTTCAAAACACATGTATTGTTCTCCCACCAGTAAAGCCCCTTTATGGAAATTAAGCTGCAAACAGTGTGTTTAAAATGTATTGCATTTGTGGTGTGACAAAAAATGAATGTATTCAAATGTACACCTGTACTCAGTGCCTAACCCTGCCCATTTACAAAAGGTTATTCAGCTAGAACTTCTAGAACTCAAAGCACTTAAATAATATTCTCTATTCTGACATTAAACTATATATGTTCTTTTAATGTGTGTTGTGGGTAAGAGTTACATCTGTAAATACTGTATTCACACTACAAATATTAAACTTATGATAAATGAATATTGAGCTCTACTATTGTTTAATGATTTCCAGTATTACTAAGTTTTGGTATTGGTATCAGCCCTGCAAAAATGTATTGGTTGACCTAAAATTTTAAGTGGTTAAAAAATTCTAAAATTACTTGCATACTAAAAAACAGTACAATAATAGTACTGCCTTGTACTTAACAATTTTCATAAATATACCCTGAAAGGTACAGAAAGGCCTTTCTGGGTACAGAATAGTACCTTAACTGGTACAAAAACAATTGGTACAACAATGGAAATGTACGCTGTTGTACCTCAATAAGGTACAGCCCTCTCTTAAGTACAAATATGTACTTAATTTTATCAGTGTGTATATTAGATACATTTTTTATATTTTCAAAAACAATATTATATTTCTCTTTTTGAGTTGCAATTTTATAATCCATTAGTTTTAGATAAACTGCTTTAAATGTATAAATATTTATGTTTTTTGGTAATTTTTTTATATCAATAAAACTGATGATTGTTAATATTGTCAATGATATACAGTATCTCACAAAAGAGAGTACACACCTCACATTATATGGTTTCATGCGACAATACAATAGAAATGAAACTTGGATATAATTTAGTCAGTGTACAGCTTGTATATCAGTATAGATTTACTTCTATACATCTTCTGAACAGAAATCAACACAGTCATTAATGTCTTAATAGCTGCAACACAAGTGAGTACACCTCACAATGAAAATGTCCAAATTGTTCCCATAGTGTCAATATTTTATGTGACCACCATTATTATATATCACTGCCTTAACACTCTTGGACATGGAATTCACAAGAATTACTCACCATGTTATATACCTTCACTCCTCCACCTTCCAGTTGAAGATCCCACAAGTGCTCAGTTGGGTTTAGGTCACCACTCAGCTTCCTCAGCAAGGCACTTGTCATCTTTGATGTGTGTTTGGGGTTGTTATCATTTTGGAAACTGTGTTTATGTAGAATTTAGCTTTTGTTCCTGCATTCTGCTCCGCCGACTACAAAGGGTTAATGTCTGTGTATTATGTTCAGAAGACAGTAAATCTATACTGTTATTCAAGCTGTACACTGACTACTCTAAGTTATGTCCACGTTTCTTTTCTATAGTTTTGTCCCATGAAAAGATATAATCACATATGTCCAGAAATATTTTTAAAAAATCACATATTTAATATGGATGGACAGACTGACAGATCGACAGACAGATACATAGATGTAGAGACATATAGGACAGACATAGCATGAGGTGACAGATATCTTTAACATTATATCAATGAAATATATGATTTTTGTTGTTGACTGAAACACTACCAATAAGAGCTGCATTGAAAGAAGCTGTAGTGGCATATAGGTCAGAATAAATCCCTCAGGGTTTGGGAGATTGGGGTCAGAAGCGTGTAGACGGCCATGTGCTGGGTTTTTCTGGTGAAGAAGCTCAAATCCCCTCATCTTTATTCCCTCCGTCCAGCCTTTGATACTCTTCAGCCCTGGGCTGGGCACATTTTCTTCTTAAGGAGCCTGGAACTGTTTTCTTACTTTTTTTTACTTTCTTCTTCATTTAATTTCAGTCTTAAATCAGCCTGTGGATTTCACTATATGCACCGATTAAAACACAGTATTGCATTATTTTCAAGCTTTTCAAAATGGTCATTAAAACTTGAGATAAACTTTATTTTAAATATTAAAAAAATTGTCATCAGCAGTCAATAATTAGCACAGCCATGACTACACAATGCAAGCTAACACAAACAAGCTAACACAAACACAGCACATGTTAACACACCCACAACACAAGCTAACACACACACAAGCTAACATAAAGCTAAGCAGCTGTATTCTGGCTTCATCATAACAAGTGTAGTTTAGTAAAGGTTGTGGTTGTAGTTTGTTGTCTTCTTCCATTTCACCACCAAACTGTAAGTGTGCTGGTTAGTGTTTTGTTAACTGGTGAAAAGCACAATTTTGAATGTCTTGAACAATAACAGTGTCTTTAAAAACATCATTGTAGTAAAATATTTTCAGTCTTTTCACTTTATTGGCTGATCACCGCAAGTGTGTGTTTTTTTTATTTTTATTTTTTGCAATTTTTAACGAAATAATTTTGTTTGCCGAATATTCAGTGCATTCCTAGAATGCAACATTGTCTGTACATGCTGCACCTACATGCACAATAAAATGAATTTCACACCTAATTTATGTTAAATAACTGTGCATAGCTTCATTTTATCATCATTTTTGCCATTATATGTTTACATCATATGTTTTCATTTACAACCTTTGTTTAGATTATGTTGATACAGTATGTCAAAGAGTAAAATAATTGTTAGGTGATATAGGTGATACCAAACTTTGGCATGGTAAATATTTTTTACTTATTCAAGAATAACAAAAAATGCCCAAGACTCACAAAGGTAAAAACCACACTGGACGAAAAATAAAATACAGAAACAATATTGCAACAATATGGAAACTTCTCCCTTTGTGGTAAATTTATGTTGATTTGTCACCAAAGTTTTCAGATCTTTGCTGAAAGTGAGGATTATTTCTTTAATTAACAAGGGCAGTACAGTTATCATGCTGGCTTAGACATGAGTGTTTCTGTTTACCCCCCATATGGACTTAGTTGAATTAGATCTGAGATACTTTGGAGCATTACACAATGGAAAAAGTGTGCAAAACAAATTAGAGGCGAAAAATCAAACAAGACGTGACAATTTGCATGTGCAGACGTATGTGCTCACAGTACAGAAGTGTTGAGTCATTTAAAACAACTTAAACAGCCACATGTGTTCCTGCAAGTGAGAAAAGCCCTGCGTGTTAGTAGTCTCCATACTCAGAAACCTGGTGAAATAGTTACTCGTTGAGAGGGATCAAGTTTTGTTTTCAAGTCATGATTGTTTACTCAGCTGCTCTTGCGTGTTTGATGTTATTAATATTTTGAAGACCTCCAGCCTCCTGAAGTTGGTCCGGAAGCCAAACACAAACTGGTTCTGGTTTTATTTGGCCTGTGCTCAGCTCTGTACACAGATCTTGATTATACAAGAGGGCCAAATTCCTTTTCTACAAACAGCAGAAAAACCACAAATGTGGCTTTTCCAGAGCACATAGTTTAGAGAAAGACAGAGTGAAGGTGCTGATGATAAAGGTGCTGATGCAGTGACTCTTTAAATACTGGAGTTTTGAGAATTCTGATGCAATGACAGTATTTACATAGCAATGCTCTCTCTCTCTCTCTCTCTCTCTCTCTCTCTCTCTCTCTCTCTCTCTCTCTCTCTCTCTCTCTCTCTCTCTCTCTTTCTCAGTTTGCTCTCGTCCATCACTCACCCGAGCAATGTTTGTGATCTGAAAGCTGAAAGTGTAATCAGTGCTGAGTGTGATGGAGAGAAGGCCGAGCGGAGGAGAGTGTGCTTTAATGCTGGAGAGGAGCAGGAAGACTCAGGACACGACACCATCAGCAACAGAGACTCATACAGGTTACACACACACAGGATACACCTGTATTTGTGGGGACATTATAATGACTCATGTAATACTGTCTTAAACATTAACTCTGTAACCCAAAGTCTTAAACCTACACCTAAACCTAACCATAACCAAACTACTATAACCAAATTTCTTGTGTGTGAAAACATAAGTGGCAAAATAAGCCTGATCTGATTCTGATAACCTTCACCCAACTAACCATAAGACCATCTTACACCTAAACCTAAACCTCATCTTAACCTCAGTAATCAAAAGGAAGTCTTACACCTAAACCTTATTTATTGTTTCTGTTAACACCTGAAATCCATCTTTAAAAAAAAAAAAAACACTTTTGAAAGTTTTTCTTTGTGCATGTGGTTTAGTATGTTAACATATGCAGTGTCCTCATAATGTTGCAGTAACTTTACTGGAACGTAAAAAAAAAAAAAATTAAGTTAAATAAAATCATTCTAGAACCTTCTAGAAAACTTGACAGATTGAACATTCTAAGAACCACATTTGTACCATTTTTGTCAGAAAACATTTTACTAACCAAAAATTGTTAGCTGGTGTTGTATATTGATGAGTTCTTACAGTTTCTGTATTACTTTGTGTTTGTTTCTAGTGACTGTAACAGTAACCGTAACTCCATAGCCTCATTCACCAGTGTCTGCAGCAGCCACTGTAGCTCATACGTCCACAGTGACGAGATGGACTCAGGTAACACACACACACACACACACACACACCTACACACACACACACACACACACACACACACACACACACACACTGCACCTGATTTTCAAGCATTTAGTCCCTTTATAACACCTATCTTTTATATAGGTGCTTAGCCAGCTGCCTTTCAGTCCAACAAAAAATGTAGAATTCTCTTTATTTATTACTCGCTGCCTCTGCCGCCAAGGAGTTAGTGAATTTCACATTTTCTCTACACATCCAGCAGAAATAGCACTTTGAAAGTTAAAGTCACATTGCACCTTAACCTTCTTTCGTGCCCAAAAATTGGGAGGCTATGTATGTTTGCTCAGTTCTGCAGTTTGTGCAATTTTACCCTCCTCCCTTCTCTGCAGAGGAGGTCCAGAGACTGCACTGTGTGCATTTTATGTCAACAAATTTCTCTTAATTTGATCTGCTTATATTGTGACAGTGCTACACATAAAAACGCTGTTAGCAACTTAATGTGTAGGCATAATTTAATCCAAAGTGCTTGTTTATTTTCTATTGGTATCATTGCACTGAACTTTTCTTAAATCCTGCCCAACTGCCTCACTGCCTGGACTGGAACCCAAGACAAAGAAGCTTGCACTCCTGAACCAAGCCCATCGGATTTTATAGTCTTGTATCTTGGGCTCCCTCATGTTCACCCTTGTCATCTTAAAACTTGTCTCACTGGATGGTGGAAGCTATAAACTTAACTTGTATTCTACCATGAACCTACAACCTTGAACAAAGTGAACTCATTCTATACTGAGAACAAAGTTTAACACATTTTCACTCACATTAACTCTTTATTAACTGAATTTAACATTTGGAAGGGAAATAGAAAAATGAAATGTGACGTCTGCAAAAGCTATGTCATGTCATGTCATACGCCGTCATTGCTTCGCGATGGTAGGCTGCACAGACGAGTCACTTCTCTCCAATTCCATCTGTCTCTGGTTGCTTGTAGCAGGCTAGCACCTGATAATCCAGTCCACGTCTTGATGTTATCCATCCAGGTTATTCTTGGTCTTCCACATCTTCTGACTCCCTCCACAAGTCCAGTCATAACACTTCCTTCAATGCTCTCATGTGCTGCCTCATCACATGACCGAAGTAACGTAACTTGCGGGATTTAACGTGCATCAGTAACTCCTTTTGAGTTCTAGCCATCTCATATACTTGCTCAGTGGTCATCATCTTCATCCATGAGATCTTCAGCAACTTCCTGATGCACTTGTTCTCAAAAGCCTGAATACGTCTTTCTTCCTCTTTCTTCAATGTCCAGGCTTCACATCCATATGTAGCTACTGGCCAGACCAAGGCTTTCATCAGTCTTAGTTTGGTGTTGGTGCTAATTGACTTGCTTTTCCACATCTTTGTCAATTTGACCATCACCAACATGCCCATGGCCATTCTTGATACTTAATGCCAACTTATATATTCTGTCATTTAAATACAGAAAATAAACACATTTTGCACTGATTTTCACTTGGATAATCAACAGAACATGTAACTCATGGATTCCCAAATCCCATTCTGGAGGGTTGGTGTCCTGCACAGTTAAGTGATTGCCCTGTTTAACAAACCTGGTTTAATTGATCTATTAATTGCCAGGTTTAGTAAGTGTGTCAGAGCAGGGAAATCACCAAACTGTGCTGGACACCAGCTCTCAAGAACAAGTCTTGAAAATCTCTGATGTAATTTAAACAGAGGTGTGCAATTTCTATTTATATGCTTTTGTATACAACTGCTACCATTTAATTATTCATCAGTGAATGAATATGAAAGTGAAATCTGCTGTAGTCAGTGTGTCAGGCTCTTTTGGCTTTAATCTGCTTTATCCACTCTGTTTTATCACAGTCTGTCTAAATTACAGCACTGTCAAAATGTGCCTGATGTCAAATTGATGGCCATTACATGCTAATTGCTGAACAGTGGGTGTGCTGAGAGATGTGTATGTGTGTGTGTGTGTGTGTGTGTGTGTGGGCACCACTGGCTCTACCACCACCATTCTGTTTCATTAGAGTAAAGAAGCACCACTGTCTGCCTTTTTGTCCTCATCAGAGCCTCTGATGTTCTCTGCTTTCTTGCAGGAGATGAGATGCCAGCCAACATGTGGATATCTCATGATAAACAGAAGAAGCTCCATGGCTTCTTGGAGCACTTGTTTAGCCAGGTGTGTATACTGTGTATACATATAGGACCTGATTTGGGCCCTATATGATGTCCTTTCACAGTCACATGAATGAAGTTTGAACAGCGTATGAATGTAGCTTTGCTGGAGCATTACAGTCAGAATTTTGACTTTTTATTCAGCATGTAATCTTATGTATTATTAGATTTTATATTCAGTAACTATTGTGGCACTACTTTAGTATAGTAAATAAATGATATGATTTCATCACGGTGTTATCAATGACTTATATTTTAGATTATTATGTATTCTAATGTACGACT
>BRDA01005353.1:14340-25116 GCA_036984385.1 Crenuchus spilurus | reverse complement strand
GAGGTTCTCATAAGCCCGAATGGCACCAGTTCCAGAACCAGAGTTATTTTGGTGGAAAAGCGCTATTAAGTGATGTCGCCTTCACTATATTGGCCACACTGTCTGTAGTGATGCACACCATTTTGTCCTCAATTAGAGCCGGCTAAGGTGGTAAAACAAGTTATTCGTATTGCCGGTCTTGGTGGGGACAACAGTCCTGCACAATTTGCAGACAACGTTGGTCTGAGTACGGTCCAACTGAAAAAATCAGAAAAACTGCCATACTGGTGAGCTGGCCTTTCCTTTTTTATTCACAATTTCTTCGCTCACTGTCGTGCTGCTTGTCACGCTGCTTGTCACGCTGCTTGTCACGCTTATATTCCACTTTTCACCATGCGTCTCACACGATGCCGGTTCAAGTTACACAAACAAGAGGGCGTGCATGAGATAACAAGGTGGCACAACCAAGATTGATAGTGCTCCATGATTGGCTATTAGCGTGTCACTCCATACGTTGCTAGGCACCAGAGGACCGACCAACCAATCTTGCTTCACAAGCGGGTGCATTTAAAGCGGAATCTTTGCTCTGGTTTATTCCAATGAAAAAAATATATATCGAACGTTCTATCGAGCGCATTTTCTATTGATATTGATTACGTGTCTATTGCGATACATATTGTTATCGTTTTATCGCCCAGCACTAGATAGGGCTGCCCACCACTTTGGGCACATGTTCTTACAGCCTGGTGTGTCCACTAGAGTGTGTTTCACTGCATGGATGGGTTAAATGTGCAGGTCAAATTCTGTTGGCAAAGTTGAATCTAATATAGCTGAAACCCAAAGAGTACAACCAAACCCTACCCAACGCAACCAAAATCCCACCCAGTTCATTACATGTAAAGTGACGATTCAAGCTGTTTTTGCGTTACTGTTGCTTATAGCTTATCAGAAATCCATAATTCCAGATTATTAGAATATTTAATATAGAGTTTGAGTAGATTACTATTCAAACAGTACCAACATTAAAACAAAAATGTACTGAATTTAAAATGTCAGTTTACCTTTTTGAATTAAATTATGAACACAAATGAATGTTTCTCTACTTGTGTCAATGAGCTATGAGCAAGAAACATCTGTGAATTTAACGCTTACCTTTTTAAATAACAGTAGTGATACTTTTTAAAATGAGTAGTGATTGTGCACTGTTGGCTGTGTTTTTCTAAGGCAGAGGTGAAGGTATGAGTGTGTGTGGTCCAGCTAGATGTCCAGGACAGCTTTAATCCGTGCTGTGACTGCAGGCTGTGAGGAACTTTTCTCCCGGCTGTGGCTCCACTGTGAGGAGTAATGGATTAGCGTGTAATCCTCATTGTTTAAACACTCTGATCCCCCCTCTACATACACGCTGGGGCTGCTTTCACGCCTGTGTTTCAGGGCCACCAGTGTGTGTGGTGGTTCTGTGTGTGCAGAATAATAAATGAATGGCATTGTGTGTGTAGACTCAGAGCCAACGTACAGTCTTATTGGTGTGGACAGTCCTATTCATATGTACACATTTGGTAGAGTTTCTAAGTGAAAATATGTAAAAGAAGTCTTAAGGGTGAGATTAGGGGTGTGCATTTGCATAAAGCTCAAGTTCATCGTCATTGTCATCTCAGCTATATACAGTACAGTACATGTTGAAACGAAACAGCGTTCCTCCAGGATCAGGGGCAACACAGAACAGAAGTGCAATCAATAACAAACAATAAACATACAGTACAATAACTAAAAGCCCTAATAAACACAAAAAATACAAAACAATGCTTGTCTAACTAGAATAAGACACATTAAAGATGGACAAATGTGATGTTGGTCAGTACTGAGTGATATTTAGCAGCAAATTACAGAGTTTTTAAGAGCAGTTTTTAGTGCAATGTGCAAATATTGCAATGATTATGTAGACAGTATACAGTGGTGTGCAAATCTGCAGTGATATTTAGTCCCTGAAAGTCAGACTGTGTGTGCTAAGGAGTCTGACACCCTGAGGGAGGAAACTGTTGGACAGTCTAGCAGTGACAGTCTGAATGCTGTGGTATCTTCTACTAGAAGGCAGCAGTGTGAAAATACCATGTGATGCGTCCTCCACAAAGCTGAGAGCTTTCCAGATGCAGAGCTTGTTGCAATATATCTTCATTATGCTTGGTTTGTACTGTGCTGTGTTGGTTTAAAACAATGCCACATCTTCACCATCATTGTTAACTGGATATGATTAAACATATGCAGTAGGGATTTTATGTCCCCAGTGTAAGAGTAAACAAATATATCAGATCAATTCTGAGCAGTTTAAAAATACATCATCTTGAAATACTGTTCTTGTACAGAGGTGCCCAGTCCTGGTCCTGGAGATTTACCACCTTACTAAAACTAACACACCTGGGTTTGATATTCAGATCATCCTGAAAGCCTTCAGTGGCTACATTAGGTTTCATAACCCTCTGGAGTCTCAGGAGTTTTCAGACACTCTGATGTAGTCTGACATGCCTTGACTTTTTACAAATTACACCCATTTAAAATTATTTTTTTCAAAGTGTTACACAGGCTTTTGTTCAGCACAAACTCAGCAACAACAGAGTCAAAACAGTAAGTGACATAAATCTATATTTTGATTAAATCTGCTCTAAATTTAGACTTTCCAAAAACTTTTCAGATGTGCTGATATATTGTAGAAAAACACTCTAAACATTAATAGCCAAGACTTTTGAGCTCAGAACTGAATAAACAGCTGTTGTCTACAAGCTGCTAATTACAACTTTTAGAAATATTTGTGGTGATTTTGTATAGAAATAAATATTTTGTAGAAATTGTATGTGGTTTTATTTCTACAATGTAATGGTTCCTATATTAAATATTTATGAGACAGGCTCACAGGTCTCAACACTCAGGTGAGATGTCTTTGTTCAGGTTTACATTTCACACATTCCATGGTTGGGAATCCACCAATGGAATGTTCAGAATTAAATTGTCATTATCATATGAATGACAAATTGCGTCATTTGGTGGGACAAAATGCCCAGCTGTCTGACTCGCTCTGAAAAACATGTCTCTGCTTATTTAAGCTCCTCTCACAAATATGTTAAAATATATTTCAATTCAAGCTATATATATTTGAAAAGCAGACCCTTTAACGTTTCTTGGGTATGTTTAGTTTTCTTTCTAGGATAAAATCTCACAGAGTTATATAAGTGTTTTTGTGGAATTTTGGTTTTGTCCCTGTTGGTGGGAAAACTGACTCCAGAGGGTTAAAAGACAGCTGTAGTGTCTCCAGGGTTTGATCTACTGATATCTTCTGATAGCTTAAAACAAGTAAATAATGTCATTGTGTAATGAAAAGAATCCCAACTGGTGTGTAAATGGGATAAAGTACTCAAGTGAGTTAGAATAAGTGACTAACTGATTAGGGAGATATTTGAGTTGGATGAACTCCCTAAGTTGCCGAGTTTCAAAAAAATAGTTTGCAAGGCATTTTAGCATTTTGTGGTTTAGCATTTGAGTGGATTTCAACAATTTAGTTTAAAAATGAAAGCTTGTGATTAATGCCATTTCTGTTGTACATGTGGTGTTAAATTGGTGGTGTTATTACATTTCTCTTATACTACCAACATTTTGCTCTTGTCTCAACTCCAGTCTGCACATTTATATGTATTTCTCAGCTTTTCTGTCCCTGTGAAATATTTTACTGTATACATTTGCTTGCTGGCCATGAAAAAGTTTGTGTTGATCATCCTCTTGCTCTTCATCAGTGGTCAGTTTCATGTGTGGATATTTTTGGGTGGTGTTCTACTCTCATTCCTTAAGTGATTCAGATGTGTGAAACACCACTGTGTCTGATAGATTTGTGCCAGCACCACACATTTACACAATTCTACACAATGTCCGCATCACTGCAGTACTGTGAGTGGCCCGTTACCAGTTCATATCTGGATCTTACAATCCTGTAGTGAAAAACCATCCAGTGATGAATTAGCAGAGGCGGCTGATAAACTGTGCAGCTACAGTCTGTCATTAATGAAGCTATATACAGCTCATAGTGTGATCACTGAGAACATTAGATTAGATTAGATTAGATTCAACTTTTTGCCAATGTGATTTGCACACAATGGAATTTGACCTCTGTGTTTAACCCATACAGTGAAATATACACACACACACACACACACACACACACTAGGCTGTGAGAACATGTGTCCAGGGACGCCTTGCTCAAAGGCACTTCATTCATGACCTGTCTGGGAATCAAACTGGCAACCTTCCAGTCACAAAACCAGATCCCCAACCACCAGACCACTGCTTGCACGCTGAGAACCTTATAGGCTGCCTCATGGAGAAAATTATAAGTGTTTCTGATAAAGTGAATAGTGAACATATATCTCTGAATAATTAGACATTAGAGAAGATACTCATTTTCTAACCTATATTACAGTATATAAAGATATTTTACTTGCTTATGTCTCCCTCCATGTTCCTCCTGTTGAGTTAGTTGGATTACAGTAGAGGATTTCTGCTTTCCTGATGGTAAATATTACTGGAATCATTACATAATCCAAATCCATCAGACTTACCACTGATATCCTTATTCGTCACTATCTGAACAGGAAAGGAAATGGATAGGTGTGTGTCAGTCTGAGTGTGTGTGACTCCATCGGCTCATCACAGTTTCACACCTTTTCATTTGTGTGTAGAACTGTTGAAGCCTCATATTTCCCACACCATCTGCCATCAGGAAACAGGGCCAAAGACATTCACCTTGGGACTGTGCCTGTGTGTGTGTGTTTGTACTATGTCAAGATATAGGGTCCTGTGTGTGTGTGTGTGTGTGTGTGTGCTTACATACTGTACATGCATATATGTTGTAATATGCCCCATATGATTTATGTGGGATGTGTATTGATGTGGCTATTTAAGTACCTATACGTAATACTATATCTCATATGCTTTGTACATATTTTTGTACTAGTGCACCTCAAAACAAGTTAATTTGTGTTCAGAAGTTCAAAAAGGTAAATTGTAATATATGTTATGTTCATTACATGTAAAATGACATACACTACCAGTCAAATGTTTTAGAATACCCCGACCTTTCTTTTTTGGATGGAAAATTATGTTTAATGTGTCATTGCACTCTGAAATGAAAGCATAGGAGTTAAATAAGACATCATGGAATCAATTTATAGACCAAAATGTGTCTAAACTTTGGACACAAAGTAGCACCTTTGTCAGGTATAACAGCTGAACACACTCGTGACATTCTTTCTACAATAGACATCAAATATTCTTCAGACAGTTCTTCACAAATCTGCTGCAGAAGTTCACATAAATGTTGGCACTTGTAGGTTTGCTTTGCTTTTCACTTCATCCTAAATCAGCTAGATGGGGTTTAAGTCTGGAGACTGTGCTCCACTCCATGTTTTCAAGCTGACCATCTTGTTCTTTTTTCCTGAGCTAGTTCTGGCAGAGCTTGGACTTTGAACTTGGAAATTGTATGTGTGTAATGATGGGGCAGGGAGACGCAAGGACGGTCAAACATACAAGCTTTTATTAAACAGACAAAGCAGAGACAACATGACAGTGACTGCCTTTCCAGTCCCATTGAAGCAGACGTCCACATCGACCTCTGGCAGTGACGGTGACCGGATGGGAGAGGAGCAGGATATGAACTGACCGGACACAGGGACCTGACGAAGACTGACAATTACTGAGACCTGACGAAGACTGACCATTACCGAGACCTGACAAAGACTGACTTCTAACAGAGTGAAAACACCCCAACCTATACTTCAGCAGTAGCCACCTTCCAATGATGACTACTATCATGAAAGATGTAAGTGTAGGTAGGCTTCCTAACCAAACTGTACATAAGCTGCTGGCTATAACAAAGACCTGACAATGGGAGAAGCAGACTTCCACCTAGCGGTGAGCATGACTGACTCCAACCACAGAGTATGTGAGAAGCTGACTTCCACTTAGTGGTGAGCTTAACAGACTCCAACGTAGACTATGTGTGAGGCAGACTTCTAACTGGACTGTGTGAGTGTATATAACAAAGACCTGACAGACTGACTATTCAAAAGAGACTTGACTATAAGAGAAAAAGAATTCAACCGAGTGGTAAGCATATCTGACTCCAACCTGGACTATGAGAGAAGCAGACTTCCACCTTGCAGTGAGCATAGCTGACTCCTACCACAGAGCATGAGAGAAGCTGACTTCCACCTAGCGGTGAGCTTAACAGACTCCAACCTAGACTATGTGTGAGGCAGACTTATAGCGGGACTGAGTGAATGTGTTTGGTAGGGGCTAGGGATAGAGACCCAAGGGCTTGAGGTCTAAACTTGACAGGAGTGGACCTTGACTTGAACAGACTGGAGTAGACTTAAGTAGACATTGCCAGGAGTAGACCTTGACTTAAAGATTGTAATGATGAGTGGACTACAATTCCCTCCAACAGTGGCTGAGCATGGTGAGATTACATTAATGCCTTACACTCTCACAAGTGAGTTGCCTGCTTAAATGCACCTGCTGATTGGTTAATGATCAGCTTCAGGTGAGTGCACTTACACTGACTGAAGAGGGAACAGTGGTGACATCTACTGCCCAAATGCAGTGATGCAGCATTTCTAGCTGCAGTTCCTAACAATGTGGTTGTAATTCTAAAGCTTAACAAATGTGACTTGACATGTTTGACTCATTCAGTGGTTCCTAGATTGAATATTTATGATAAACGTGTGAGGTGAGAAATGAGAAGTCTTTGTTCACGTTCACATTCCACACATTCCACAGTTCCTATTCCATCAATGGTATGTCTGGACTTACCATGTCATTATCATTTGAATCATTTGGCTGGAAACAATGTGCAGCTGTTTGACTCACTCTGAAAAACATGTCTCTGCTTATTTAAGCTCCTCTCATAAATATCTAAAATATCTTTTGATACAAGCTATACACTGTATATATTTGAAAAGTAGACCCACCCATTCATTTTGTGTCTAGAATAAAATCTCAGTTATATAAGTGTTTTTGTGGAATTTCATTAATATGCTGCCAGTGAGAGAGCTGATTCCAGAGGGTTAACAACCAAGCACTTCATTTTCTTGTTCAAGAAACACAAGAAAGGTCAATTGCAGTATGCCATAAGGAATTTGCACAAGCCTGCAGAGTACTGAGACAAAGTTTTATGCTCTCCATAAATCAGCATATTTTCATTAGTATTAAAGTTAATCACGATTATTTACGTGTGTGTACCTTAGGGGATGAAAAAAGCAGCACAATGTTTTCCACAAACACTGATTCCAGACTTTTGAATGCTAGTGTATATACCATATGCCTCATCCTAAACTTAACATCCATCCATTCATTATCTTTCAAAGGTAAAGGTGGATCCCTTTCACAGAGCAGGGCATTACACTATCTAAGTTATGCCATCGCTGGGTGCACACACACATGGACAAATTAGAGTATCCAATTCACCTGACAACTCAGACACAGGGAGAACATAGAAACACCACCCACATGGGGACTTGAACCCAAGACCTCAGTGCTGAAAGGCAAACATGCTAACCACCAAACCACTTGGGCTTTCAAGTTTAAAAAATATGAATTATCCCAAATCCTGACTGTGTGTGTGTGTGTGTGTGTGTGTGTGTGTGTGTGTGTGTGTGTGTGTGTGTGTGTGTGTGTGTGTGTGTGTGTGTGTGTATTTGTACAGAGTTCCTCTTGGATTTGGAGCCAAAGCTGAACTGTACGAAGAAATTGAGACTTCACATCAGACACGACCCCTGGAACCTGCCCAGCAGCGTACACACATTTACACACACACTCAGCAAGGCTGTGGAAGGTCAGAACAACAGGCAGATGCACACACACTTGCACCAACACATCTTTTGTGTCACACAACTACCAACATGGCTGCACTTTACATTTTCTGAGCTTTTCATGACAAAGGGACTGAAAAGAAATGGTTGCCTAAATAGCTGAGATGTTTCTGTAAAAATAATCACTAAACATCTCTCAACCTACTCAGCCTTACATACAGATCTTATCTGAGGTTCCACAGACTAGCCTGGTTTAGGAAACAGTACGACTTACTGTAAACTATGAGAAATAATAAAACCTCAACACTACAGGCAGCCACTTCAGACAGCAGCAGGGCTGCAGGAAGAATGATCTTGGATCAGATTCCTCTGTACATATACAACGAGCACTTCCTGTTGGGAGTTGGTTTTCTCAGACAGTGGACATAGCATTCAGCTACACAAGCTTTTGTTATTTTTATAGTTCACAGTAATGTGTCCCAAAGATCGCAATGAAGGATGCATTTTGAATGGGTTTTACATCATGTTGATGTATTTTGTTGGAAATAACTGGGCTATTTGGGTGTCGTACTGAGTTCTACTATTTGTTAACAACATTTTAAATGACAGCATAATTTGGAAGCCAAATATGGGTTGACTGATTAGTGGTAATTATTTTGAGCTGATGCTTAAGGATCAACCCGGTTGTGCTGTTTATATAGCTTATATGAAAACAGAATCAAAGAGCAGCCTCAAATGTTTGATAGCCTAGGGCCACAAAAGGGCTTAATCTTGCCCTGTGTGAATACATTTACTGCACTAAAGTGAACAGAAGGATTTTCACCCTCTTCAGCAGCCAGAGTGTAAAAATAAAAACACCAGACTGGTGTTTATTTCTGAAAATGTCTCAAATAGAAGCTGCAGGAGTTCAGCAACTGCCTTTATTTCATTTTTATGTGTATCTCTGTTTCAGAGGTGAAGACAAGACTACTCTTGGTCTTACTGCAGTATTCAGGTACGTATTGACTTTTTTGTTTTTTAGTTATTATTACATAAACATACAACATCCTTATCCAAGACAAAACACTGGAAAGTGTACTCATTATGCTTCTATTGAATCTGCCTGCCATACAATAAAAGCAATTATAGTCACTTTATGGTATCATTAAACTATAAAATGCACCATCATTGAATAGTAATCCAAAATTTTTTTCAAAACTACAGATGCAGTTGCATAGAAAAGTAAGTGAACCCTGTAAAATGACTTAGATTTCTGCATTGATTACTAATACAATGTGGTCTGATTATTATTTGAGTTGTGGATGTTTTATCAATCTGATTACTAAAAGACAATAAAGCTGTTTGTCTGTTATTAGTTTAGGTAGATTGTGTTTGTCTATAATTGTGACTTAAAGTTCAGACCACATTTTATTAGTAATCAATGCAGAAATCCCATATTTCCAATGAGTTCACTTACTTTTCTGTTCAACTGTACTTAATTATGAAGAAGTCGCTTACACAAACAAACACACAAAATACCTTCTTCTATTCTCATCTTCTATACTTCATTCTATACTTAACTTCAGTTGTCTCATCACAGAGTAAACAACTCTACTATAACACATAAATTCACTGTCAAAAACTTGTGGGAGACACCAACACTGAATTAACAAGCAGTACACTGTCCTACCTCACCTTCTACCATAGAAGACTGATTATTCTTTCTGTAAACAGCTAGAACAATGACATTTCTTCTGAAATTGAAGTATGTATTGTCATATGTTGTCATCTGGGTGATCCTATACTTTTGAGCATTATAGTGTGTTGTATTATTGTCACAAATGAGGCTAAAGCAGGAGAACAGGATGCAGTGGGAACCAAAGCTTTAATCCAAAGATCTCAAAACTATAGCTGTGAAACAGACTTGGCAATGAACAAAGATTGAACCTGACGTGAAGGCATACAGGACTGTGAATAACGTACAATGACAGACAAGGACTGTGACACACTAGGGAGGCTTTATAGCAAATGTATGATTAACATGTAATGAGATGTCAGGGCTGTACAATGATGTGACGTAACTGAGGGTGGAGATATGACATGAACAAAACACATTAAAGACGTAAACAAACAGAGCACATGGAGACAGGACGGCACATGGGGAAATATAAACAGAAAGCACAGAACAGGAATGAGGCGGTGCTAGGACAGGGCAGATAGTGGGAGGGTTACAATTATACTGTATTATATTAGATTAGATTATTATATTGTATATTTTGATGTCTAGGTGGATAACATACTGATTGGTATTGAAGCAGAAAAAAGGTTGCTGCTTGTCTCGGTGAACTACAAATGTTAAAATAAGTAATAATTAATCTGAAATGTAAATTATGAAACACTTAAAGGTGTAAATACTTTAGGAAATACTGAACATAAGGAGTGTCATTTAAAATCAGTTTACACAGCATCATTTAGAGCTGATGAATTTGCTGGTAGTTGATGGTGAGAAAATGTAAGTTACATCTACGTAAATAGTAAACAAAATAAAAAAAGCTAAATTTTTATGGAGCATTTAAAGAATCTTTTTTTTTTTGCATTGAGGAAAAATAAAACTTCATAAAAACTTCACAAAGCTATTGCCAACATTTGGCTGCACATAAATGCAGACAGTCAGACAGAGTTCATGAACTCATTTAGAAGCCAGTTGATTTGCGTAATATTTTTATGGGCCATATTTCTCAATTGTGCTCAGTTATTACTTTAGGATCAGCATGCTTGTGTGTTTTCTTCTGTTTTTAGTCATTTATGTTTTTGAATGGGCACCGAATGGGTTGCAAGTTCAAGATTTTGACCTTTCTATTGGTTCTGAATTACCAGCTGAAAAAGGAAGAGGCAGTTAATTAAAAGCATATCTTTTATGAATTATGCATAAGTTAAGCGCAGCAGTGTTTCATTGGTTTTATTTTCATTT
>BRDA01005353.1:0-12500 GCA_036984385.1 Crenuchus spilurus | reverse complement strand
GTTGTATTGAAAAAGCACAATTAGTCCTGCTTGATTAGACTTGTACTTAGCACTCACAAACTTCTTTGACGATGTTCGAACTTTTCAAACTAAAATATCATGAAATGAACTGTCTTAAAGTTTTGTGCTATTATATCATTAGCAATATTGCCCACCTGGGAGGCCTTTACACTAGATCAGGGGTACCCAGTCCTGGTCCTGAACATCAGCCACCCTACAAATTTTAACTACAAACTTAACCCTCTTCAGTTGGCACTCCTGCTAGCAGGATATAAACAAAATTCTGCAAAAACACTTACATAACTCTGCAAAATTTTATCCTTGAAACAATACCCCTGAAACCTTAAAGAGTCAATTTGCAAATATATATAACTTCAATCGAAATATATTTTAAAATTCTTGTGAGAGAAGCTTAAATAAGCAGAGAGCACATTTTTCACTGCGAGTCACTGCGCTGCACTTTTTTTCTGCCAACTAATACGATATAACATTCATATGATAACAACATGGTGATTCCAGACATTCCATTGGATGACTACCCAGCTAACACAAGAATGTTGCAAGAACATTGCGAGAAAGCTCCATTTAGGTAATGTGAACATTATGGTGTGGAGTTCTTGCTTGGTTATCAGAACGTTAGGTGTGAACATTAGGCTAGAACGTTCTTTGAACATTCCCTTAATGTTATTATTATTATACATCCGGTCAGGTGACAAACAGGGAACATTCGTTCATCGTTAGGCTAATGTTAGGTTGGAACGTTATATCTAAGTTTGTTCAAACTTTAGTCAAAATCTTTAAAGAACGTTCCAGGAACGTTGTCATTTAACAGAACCATGAGAGAACCATTGTTCATCTCACATGAACAAAGACCTCTCACCTAAGGTTCACACCTATTTTATGAATATCAAACCCAGGTGTGTTAGTTCTCTTAAAGACTTTACATCTCCAAGACCAGGACTGGACACCCTTGTACAAGAGCATTGCTGTGAGAGTTTGCTTGCATTCAGCTATGAGAGCATTAAGATACTGATGTTGCATGATCAGTTCTCCATCACAAACTCCACTATAACTCCTCTCAGAAGCACTGGATGGAGCTCCATCATCTACAGAGTGCAACTGGACATCTCCACAGTACAGTGCTGAGGGACATTTAACCCACACAGATCTGATTCATGTGTGGCCACTCGAGAGCAGCCCATTCTATTCATCAATGCTTTTCTATAAAGATTATGAAAGTGGGTCAATGAGTGAAGGATAATGTGGGTGGTCCTAGACTCCTACAACTTAAACTTCATAGAGCAACTTTTTAAGAGTAATCTTTTTAGAAGAGAATGAAAGATGAACTTTCCAACGCTAAACAGCTCACTCAGCAGCTTTTGGAAGCCAGTTATTTTTGCCTTTTTCTCATTTTTTGGCAATTATTCCTGAATTAAATGGCAAAGATAGTGAAGAGGCAGTTTACTCCTAACATTTAACACTGAGGCCAAATGTGATAATTAAATGGTGTGTCAGAAAAATGAAAAAAAAAAAAACCCTGCAGCACTTCACTCTTTTTTTCCAGCTATAGTGAGTGTTTTCTCAGCAGTAGAAGCGTTTTTCTCTTATCTTTGCCATGCTGGTGTCTCCTCTCCACCTCTCTGCTTACGCTGTAGAGTAGAGGAGGTTCCACTGCCTAACCCAGAGGGAATTTCTCAGGCATCGTGGGCCCTTACATGAAAGGATTGTAGGACAGGGTGAATTAAATGCTCAGAGAAGCTGCAGATGAGCCCGAGGTGACTGTCTGAAATCTTTGAAATGTTTTGGAAGCAGCAGAGTAGCATTCAACACTGAGTGATATTTAACTGAGAAGAGCTGTGATACTGAGCCATTGGCAGTCTTGCAGTCTTATTTACATAGCAGAAGGAAATTTGAGTGTTCAGTACGGACACATATGGGAATGTTTTTTGATTTATTTGACTTGATTCTTTACCTTTTATATAAGTCATTTATGACAATTCATTGAGTACTTTCAGCTGCATGTCCATTGTTCAGAATAGTGCTTGGAATTGTGAATTGCCATTAGCAGCTCTCTGATTTATTAATGCATATTTCTATATACTGTGTTAAAATTAGTCATTTCCTTCAGTGATTATTTATTATACTTCCTGTTGGTAAAGATAACTGACCCTGAAAAAGTGGGAGAGAGTCTGAATTGGTATCATTTGCAGACTCTTTCAATTCCTTTTTATCTCTTCAAGTGTTTACACTCTTCCAGCAAACTCTTTCACTTCAGAGAAATAAAACTCACACAAATAAATAAAAAAACTGGTTTTATTTCTCAGACTCACTCATACACTCCAGCAGAAGCAGGGTTGAATGTGCTGCTGTTTTATGCTTTCAGACGGATGAGCAGGCCATGCTGGAGGACACTCAGGTGGCTCTATTGGACCTGGAGAAAGTCACCTTCTACTTCAGACAGTTTGAGGGGGAGCCACTTGTCGCAAGTGAGTAAAGAAGGCCATATCTGATTAAAGGACATCTGATTAAACATCATGTCAGTGTGAAGGACATCACGTCTGATTGATGGACATCATTTGTGTTTGATGGTACATCACATCCGACTGATGGGCTTCACATCTAATTAAAGGATGTCACACCCAAGCAAAGGGCATCACGTCTGGTTAAAGGGCATCACAGCTGAATAAAAGAAGTCTTGTCCCAATTAAGCAAGTCACATCTGATCAGCACTCAAACTTAAACATTAGTCAGACTTAAATATAACTAAACATAACATCTTTACTTTAATATAACTTTCTTATAAACATAACATCTGAGCAAAGGGCATCACTTCTAAATGAAGGATGTATATTATGTCTATTATGTCTATTTGAAGCCCTTCACGTTCAATTAAAAGCCGTTATGTCTGATTAAAGGTTTTAATGTCAGTTTAATGATCACCATGTCTGTGTAAAAAATATCGCATCTGAATTTAAGGACGTCATGTCTGAATAAAGAACATAACCTCTGACTAAAGGACATCATGTCCAAATAAAGGACATCGTGTCTGATTAAAGGACATCATGTCTGAATAAATGACAACACGTCTGAAGGCTTAAAGGATAGTGTGTCTGAATAAAGGACGACACAATGGTGCTTACATTGTTTTTTGTGTGTGTGTGTGTGCGTGTGCATGTGCAGATATGCCTGTTTCCTATCAGGTGGAGGGTACCAGGCAAGCTCTGAAGGTGTTTTTCTATCTAGAAAGTTTCTACTTCCTGCAGCTCCCCCATCGACTGAGACATGGAGGAGGCTTCAAGATTTACCCCATTCTCTTCACTCAAGGTGTGTGCCTGTGTGTGTTTATGTGCATTTCCATAGACGTTCATACATTTTGTAGTAAAAGCAAGATGGTCATTTAAAAAACTAGATTTTATATACTATTGTATACACTGGTATTATATATGTTCAGATTGTATATGCTGAGATTGGATATGTTCAGATTGTATATGCTGAGATTGGATATGTTCAGATTGTATATGCTGAAGTTGTATATGCAAGATGGTGGAGGTTTACCACACAGCAGCCTCTCCAGGTTTGAAAAATGGTGCAATTTGTGGTCTGCATTAAAGTTAAAGCCTTCCTAGAAGCTCCAATTCTTCATGGAAAGCACAGTTACTCAAGTCTACAACCACCAGTACCTTTTGGATTTAAGAAATCAGCCGGAAATCCTCAAAAATGAACTGATACGGTTGTTGCGAGACCTCCGACTGCTACGCAAACCAGGCCTGCAGTCCTCTGTTTCCTGGTGCTGGAGACCGAGGGAGGAGGCACCACAAGAGGTGTGTGAGGAAGCAGAAGCATAGGAAGCGAGCTGTGGTCTGTGCTAGGTTAAAGGCTAGCCCTAGCCAGCCGGCTCTGCTGTCACTATTCCTCACAAATGCCTGCTCACTGGAGAATAAACTGGACTGCAATTGAGTTTTTACTGAAACGTGGTTTGGCGACAATACTGCAGATAGTGCCATTCAGCGAGACTAATCTGCTTTTGCACTGATAGGAGTGTGGCTCAATCTGGAAAAACACAAGGAGGGGGCATATGTGTTTACATCAAAACAGATCGGTTCAAAGACTCTGTGCTTTTTGCAAAGTTCTGTTCTCTGCTGGTGGAGTTTGTAGTTGTTAGATGCAGACCGTTATATTTACCATGATAATTCTCCACTGTTCTCCTGGTGGTGGTGTACCTTCCACCAAGCGCCAACATGAGGGATGCATTGTATTAACTATATGGAGCGATCAGTGACCAAGCTCTCATCCGGGTGGACTTTGTATTGTTGCTGGAGATTTAAATCATGCAAATTTCAAGACTGTCCTCCATAAATTTGACCAACATGTGGTCTTTCCTATGAGGGGGAAGCACACACTTGATTGTGTGTACACAAACATTTCTGGCATGTGTGGGGCAGAGCCTCGCCCCCACCTGCTTCAGATGCTCCAAACACAGCTCTGTTTTGCTAATCCCAGCATACAGACTGCACATCAGAATCCCAAGAACAGTTTGGAAAAAAGCAAAAACTTGGCCAGCAGTAGCCATCACTGCTCTTCAGGACTGTTGATGGGGACATGTTTAGGGAGGCTACAACATACAGTGAGTTGTTCAACTTGGAGGAGTGCACAACATCAGTGAACTGCTACATCAGCAAGTGCATTGATGATGTCAGTGTCACCAAGACCATCATCACATAATCAAACCAGAATCTGTCAATGACTGCAAATGTGCATGCACTGCTGAGAGCCAGAGACTCTGCCTCTAAATCAGGTGACAAGACTGCCCTGAGTATAGCGAGGGCCAAACTCTCCAGGGCCATCACAGAAAAAAGCGCACACAGGGCCAGAGCATCAACAGACACTTCCAGAACAGCAGTAACACACAACGCATGTGGCAAGGTATCCAGGCCATTACCAACTACAGGACTACTCCACCTGACTGTGTGAGTGATACTTCTCTTCCAGATGTCCCATCATCATGAAGTGCTTCAAGAGGCTCTTCATGAGGCACATCAAGACCCTGCTGTCCGTCAGTGGATCCACTGCAGTTTGAGTATCATCCCAACTGCTCCACAGACAACACCATAACCACCACTCTACACCTGATTCTCACTTACCTGGACAAGAAGGACACATTTGTTAGAATGTTGTTCATAGACTTCAGCTCAGCATTCAACACAGTCATTCCACAGCACTTGACCAGAAAGCTGAGCTTGCTGAGACTGAACACCTTTCTTTGCTACTGAGTCCTGGACTTCTCGACTGGGAGACATCAGTCTGTCCAGATCAGTACAAACACCTCAGTACCACCACACTGAGCACTGGAGCTCCTCAGGACTATGTTCAGTCCACTGCTGTTCTCTTTACTGACTCATGACTGTGCAGCAATGCAGAGCTTCAGTCATATCATCAAGTTTGCAGATGACAAAACTGTGGTGAATCTCATCAGTATGAATAATGAGTCAGTTTACAGTGAGAAGATGGAACAAATAACGAACTGGTGCCGAGTCAATAACCTGTCTCTGAATGTTGATAAAACTAAAGAGATGGTTGTTGACTTTGGAAGAACACAAAGCGACCACTTTCCACTGAACACTGAATGCACCTCTATGGAGATTGTCAGAAGCACCAAATTCATTGATGTCCAGCTGGTGGACAACCTCACCTGGTCCCTCCTGGATGAACATTGTTTCATTTCAGTATGTACTGTACTGTGTATAGCTGAAATTATAATAAAAAAACTGTTGAATGTCATGAGGTTATATATACGCTGAGATTGTATATGATGAGGTAATAAATGCTGAAATTGTAAATCCTGAAGTTGTATATGCTGAGGTTGTACAGTATATGCTGATGTTGTAATTCCTAAGGTTGTAAATGCTGATGTTGTATATGCTGAGGTTGTAAATCCTGAGGTTGTACATGCTGAGGTTATATATGCTGATGTTGTACATGCTGAGGTTTTACATGCTGAGGTTGTATATGCTGAGGTTGTATATGCTGAGGTTGTATATGCTGAGGTTATATATGCTGAGGTTATATATGCTGAGTTTGTAAATGCTGAGGTTGTACATGCTGAGGTTGTATATGCAGAGGTTGTATATGCTGAGGTTATATATGCTGATGTTGTAAATCCTGAGGTTGTACATGCTGAGGTTGTATATCCTGAGGTTGTATATCCTGAGGTTGTATATCCTGAGGTTGTACATGCTGAGGTTGTACATGCTGAGGTTGTACATGCTGAGGTTGTACATGCTGAGGTTGTACATGCTGAGGTTGTATATGCTGAGGTTGTAAATGCTGAGGTTGTAAATGCTGAGGTTGTTAATGCTGAGGTTGTAAATGCTGAGGTTGTAAATGCTGAGGTTGTAAATGCTGAGGTTGTAAATGCTGGTTATATATGCTGAGGTTGCATATGCTGAGGTTGCATTTGCTAAGGTTGCATATGCTGAGGTTGTAAATGCTGAGGTTATATATGCTGAGGTTGCATATGCTGAGGTTGTAAATGCTGAAGTTGTATATGCTGATGTTGCAAATGCTGAGATTTAATTGCTGAGGTTATACATGGAGATTGTATTTGCTGAGGTAATACTGATTGAGATTGTGCATGCTGGGATTATATATGATGGTGAATATTATTTCAGTATAATGTGTGCTGTACTTTTCTCTGTAGCACTGGAGAGTATGGAGGGTTACTACTACAGAGACAATGTTTCTGTGGAGGAATATCAGGCCCAGATTAATGCAGCGTCACTGGAGAAGGTCAAACAGTACTACAAAAGACTCAGGTAGGATTATAACTTGCACAGACACAGATACAACACTGTACTATTACAAAGTTCACACAAAACTTCACTTCCCCTTCACTTAACCTTCAGATCTCAGTGGCTCGATTATCACAGTGTGACTAAGCAACACGGAAAAATCCACAAAAAGGGACCTTGTTTACGACTGTACGTTTGCATATGTATACACTTATCTTCCATTCTCTCCTGGAGACTGAGCATGCACTAGCGTCATCTGTCCCGAAGTGCAGTCTGAATATCAATAGTGTTGATATTAAAAAGGAGAAATGATATTTTGCAGACAGGAAAACGAGTGGAAGCCTCAGAGTCTGTCACTTGCTCTCATAATTGCCTCTCCAGCCCAGTTCAGGCTGGATTTCTGGCTTTTGATGATGCTTGAAGACGGGCACATTTTAAGCATATCAAGAGCATCTGCCAAAACTGATTGTGCTTCCAAACAATAATAGATGCCTCAAATTCTTCCAAACACAGTTTCATGAGAGAAACTCAATAGATAAGATATCAGTATCCAGCTCACATGGCAGAGGAGTTTCAGATGTATTTCTGAGTTGACTTTGTGCTCTTGTGCTTTAGGATTTTAAAAGTGCCAGATCTGAGAATATGCTCATAAATTCTTCTCTATGTCCAAGCCTTGAAATTTCAGTGAACTGCAATCAATGATTAAAGTCAACATTTATCACAACCTAGTGTTTGACTGTGATAAGATATTGATTAATATAGAACACAATGTTAATGTAAATTTAATTAATATGTTCCAGACACTCCAAAATATTTAGAAAATCTTTATCTTTCTCAAGGAGCCTCTAGTTTCTCTCTTGCTTTCTTTTTTGGGTCTCAGTGCTTTTTGAACCTTTTTGTTTATCCTCTGTTGTAGAGCATGTCGTTGTGGTCCAGCTAGGTGCCCTTTTGTTTTGTTCACCCGTTCTTGGGGTTCTCTGCCACTGTTTGTTTTCACACCCATTTTCAAGCGGCACCACTGCCCGCCATCGCTTTAGTGTGATGTGTTTTATTTTGAGTGTTTATATTGGGTACTGGAGTTTCCATGTTCTCCCCGTGTCTGTGTGGGTTTCCTCCGGGGTCTCCGGTTTCCTCCCACAGTCCAAAAACATGGAGGTCAGGTGGATCGGATACTCTAAATTGTCCATATGTATGTGTTTGTATGTGTATGTGTGTCCGTTTGTGTTCACCCAGCGATGGACTGGCGCCCTGTCCTGGGCTTGGTTGAATAGTGTACTGCCCTGCCCTGCGCCCAGTGAGGGGGTAGGGGACTAACCGTGACCCTGATTAGGAATAAGCGGGTGTGATAATGAATGAATGAATGAATATTTGGTACTTCTTGAGTCTTTTTTTAGCTTCTGTCTGCTCTGTGCTTGGTTCCATTCAAAAGTCTGGGTACAGTCCTATAATAACTCTTACCGTTAATGAAGACTCTTCTTGGCATATGGTCCAGGGAGGTCTGTTTCTGGTGTGGGGTGATGCTTACTCATTGAGAAACAAAGCCATAATGAATGACAAACGCATGGGTTGGATGCTTTGTTTGTGGGAAAATAGTGACGAGCCATGTGGGCAGGCTGACAAAATCCGGACAGATAAATTATAACTGGGGCAAAATTTTAACGGAAAAAAAATGACGATAACCAAATTGTATGATAATCAGGGCAAACGAAGGTTTCACTGTACATCAATTATTGAAATATTTAATTGCAATTAATCATATTGTGTCTATTTTTCTTTTTTTCTATATCAAAGTGTTTTTTGACTTAGTCACAAAAATTAAATGAAGCTTAGAATCTACACTTATAGCACAATTTTTCAACCATTTCAGTGAGCTACAGGTGATAAATAACTATAATGAACAATACATGGGTGCATATAATTGATAAATGCTGTGGAAACAACTTTCTGAAGTTCTCAGGAAAAGTATTTCAGATTTGTATGAAGTCAGAATAGGCTATAAAAGCATTGCTAAAGGCTAAATAAATCAGATTTAAAAACAACAAATGTCCAAAATGCTGTATGATGAATATAATAAAAGCCAAAAAAAGACATATTATACAGTATACATAACATGACAAGGAAAAGAGCAAAATAATAGCAGCTTTCATTCAGAATTAAATGAAATTTGAAAAGTGAAATCCCAATGACTTGTACATTAATTGTCAAATTGTCTTCAAATGTAAAAAAATCACTAGTTGATACTCTCTCTAGTGGTTGGCATTCTATTAAGATCACTTCAAGATTATGACTGCCAATCATGAAAGAGTGTTCACTATTAGAAAACTGAATATAAATGTTTTTTTCCAATTCTGCCCAAGGTCAATCTCAGTATTCCACAGTGCTTTTGGGAAAATGTTCTATAGAGGGATGAGACAAAGTTGGAACATTTTAGCCCACATGCACAATACTGTTTGGAGGACAAAAAACACCAACAGAAATGTAATCCTATCTGTGAAGCATGGTGGAGGGAGCATCATGATTTGGGGATGCTTTGCTACATCAGGGCCAGGTTGTCTTGCAATAATGTTATGAACAATTAATTTCAAGGTATATCAGAACATTTTATAGGAGAGCAGCATTATAAATCTGTATGCTCAAGCTGAAGAGCCTTTATTTGGGCAAAGACAGTGACCCAAAGCACATACGTAAAACAACTAAATTCCACAGGATGGTCAGAATAGAAGATTTGTTTCAGAGCTCTGACTTTAATCTTATCAAGATGATGAAATCTAGAAAATTGTAATGAACTGAAATACATTTGCAGGGTGTAAAGGTTTAAAATACATTCTCAACATTGTGCAACTACAGGAAACATTTGTAGAGGTGATTGTTGCTAAAGAGGGATATACACATTCCTAAGTTGAAGGATTCTCTTGCTTTTTTCTAGCCGGTGGATGTTTACTCAAAAACTGTTTCTATGACATTAGTTTAGTTAAATTGTATTCCTGTGATTTATGTAATAATAATAATAATATAATAATAACCACATAATATAAGTAACCAGTGCAGAAATCCAGGTTTACCTCCCAAGTTAACCTTCTTATATCCAGGAGGTTTAGTTTTTACTTTTCTGCTTGTTCCACTTGTCCATGATGCAAAAAATGCCCTGAAATAGTCACGACTTGCTTTGTCAGTTCACATTTGTTGTCGATGTTCATAAACAAATATCTACCATGCTGACATATGGTGTGTAGAGACATAAGCTGGCCATATGTGCATTCAGCAGACCAGCAGAAAACTTGGCCTGCTGAAAAAAAGCAGAGAATAAGTTTGGGTTTTGCATTTGAATATGATGAATTGGAACAAAGTTTGCTTTCTTTTTATAAATAATTTGTTGGCTCATTTTGCTATTCGCTTTCCAGCAGACAGTGGGCTGTGCTGAGTCATTTTTATTTTGTGCTGACTCATGGCTTTTGGGGGAAAAGTCACCTTGTTCTCCGGTAATAACTCAAGTCTCTCTTCTCCGCACCTCAGAGGCAGAGAATATGCTGCTGTTGATTTTGCTGAGCGATGACGGTGGCATTTTAAAAAGAGCTCCAAATTCATTTATTGACTACATTTTCAGGGAAAGCAGAGACACTGTGGGAAAATCACTTGTTTCTCAGCTTTCAAAATGTCACAAGTCCAGTTAAGACCTGACACGGACATAGATCAGGTATATTTGAGCTGCTACTTTAGTTAAAACGCACTGTCTGCTTTTGTATGTCTTGACTTGTGTAATTAATAGAAGATGACACATACATGGAGCTTTCTGAAGGAGCACAATGTGTTTCTGCCATTTAACTTTTTTTTAACATGGTGATAAAGCAAGTTTGGCAGTTTACTATGGTGAATATTCTTTCAGGTGGGTGGTAGAGTTGGGCAGTGTCTGTATCCATAATGCTGGCTTTGACTTTACTCCACAGTTAACATTGTTTCATGTGCCCGTATTTTCACAGTTTTTTGACATTTTGGCTGTGGTGAATGTTTTATATTCCTGCATTCCATGGTGAATGTTGTTCCTGGAGCGGGGTGGGAGGTGGCAGAGATTCTATCCTGCTTGCAGTGATGATAGTAATGACCTCAACACTGCTTTAGGCCTCTCTGGGTATTGTGGAACTGGTTATCAAAAAGTAAATGCATGAATATGAATGTTTCCTCTGTTTAAATACAACAATAATAAGCTCAGAGCTCATAATGTCACTCTAAATAAATTACAGCATATCAATAAAGAAAGACATGTTCATCTTTTATACAGTGATAGAAAACATGACAGCTGAACATATCAGCTCCTAGAAAGCTCTGAGTCTACCCACTCATCTGTTTTACTGTGTACAATGTGAATGCACATGCACTCGTCTGGCAGAAGATTTAAATGGAGTCAACTGGCTCTTGTTTATTAATATTTTTGTTCCTTAGTAGAGTTAATTTACTCATTTGATTTTATTTTGTTTGCCAGTCATAATTGTCATATGGTTACAGAAGCATATGTTTAATATTACAAACACAAAATGTAAAGCTGTAAAGTCATTGATTTGGAATATGAGTGCTGGATCATAATGCTCTGGATATAACAATCTCACTTGTAGTTGCACTATTTTGTAAATGGTAAAGATTAGGGGTGTGTATCTGTCCAATAAATGACGATCCGATATGTATCTCAATTCATGCGGTACGATATAATTCAGAAACAATATATTTTAAATTGGACCAATTTGTTTCGATTCGATTCAGTACGATTTTGATACGATTTGGTTCAGTATAATAGGGTAGGAAATAATACAAGTTACTTGTTTAAAATAGATAATTTTACATTGATTCAACATAAGTTAATATAAGTTTAACATTAGTTAAAAATGTGTTTTTTCTTGCATTCAGACAGATTAATGAAATACTAGAGAACTAGTATAGCTGTATTTGGCATGTGAATTCAGAAACAGTAAAATACTGTTGCGTTGGGATGTTGTACCGGGGCTCCAATGTTTTAAACAAGCCCCCAAAACCCTCATTCTCCACCGCACAGTATGGTCTTAAGTCTTTGACAATGAACCAGGCTACTGAAGCTGTTATTACTTTGGCTCTAGCGGAGTTGTGGTCGAGTTTTGGCTGGAAGAAGTCCTGGTTTTCTGTGATTTAGTCCTGCCATGTCTTTTATGCTAGCAGTGCTAGCATCCTCATTGCCACTTTCACCATGTCGTCTCACCAGATGAGTAGTGAGGTCTGTTGTAATACCAGTGTACTTGAATGAGACTTTGCATGCTTTGCAAATAGCAACGATTTTGTCTAGTTTTCAGTTCTTCGTGTAAAAACCGAACTTGACTATGACGTAGAGTTGCCAGGTCCAACAAAAATATCCAGCCCAAGTCAGTCTTAAACCCGCCCTTCAGAAGCTTAAACTAGCCCAAAATATGTCTGTCACCCGTTTGAAGCAAATGGCAAAATAACTATGAGTGTACGACTTAGTATTTTGTTTATGAGGGATTTATTATCAGTTCATCAATCCTTTTTCTTTTTCCCAGTCCTTGCAATACCGCCTCCCGTATTTCCCCATATTCTCTCTCTCTCTCTCTCTCTCTCTCTCTCTCTCTCTCCTTATATTGTTATGCTCTCTTTGTTGTTATTGTTGTATTCACACTTCCTTAGTGTTGACTTTGTACAAACCGGATTCCAAAAAAGTTGGGACACTAAACAAAT
>BRDA01005351.1:8907-19053 GCA_036984385.1 Crenuchus spilurus | reverse complement strand
TTTTTATTTTTCCGCCCTAAAAGATTTCAGTTTATTTTTCAATGGAATTGTACAAGTTATAGGTCACATTAACGCTCTGGAGTTGGCTCTCCCACAGGTGGCATATTAATGAAAATTCTGCAAAAACACAAGTAACTGCATGCACAAAATTAAACATTCCCTGGAAACTTAAAGTGTCTACTTTTCAAATATATACAGCTTGACTTTAAAATATATTTTTAGATTCTTAGGAGAGGAGCTTAAATAAGCAGAGACCCGTCTATGAGAGCAACTCAGACAGCTGTACATATTTTCCTACCAAAAGACATGATCTGTCTTTCATATGATAATGACAAGTTAATTCAGGACATGCATTCCAGCATTGTGGAATCTGTGGAATGTGAAATTAACAAAGACTCCTCACCTGATTGATCACACCTATCTCATGAATATTTACTACGGTTAGTGACTGAGGAGAAGACAGTGTCACCTCACATGAGTTAAGCTTTAGAAATAAAAGCACATACAATGTCTAAAAACTGTAATGAGCAGTGTGTAGCCAACACCTCTGTTTATTCAGTTCTGAGCTCAAACGTCTTGGCTAGAAATGTTTAGTGTTTTTTCACAATATATCAGCACATCTGAAAACAGGTTTTTGGAAAGTCTACATTTAGAGCAGATTTAATCAGAATATAGACACACTTACTGTTTTGACTGTTGGTGCAGAGTTTGTGATAAACTAAAGCCTGTGTAACACTTTGGGTAAAATAATTTTAGATTTGTGTAATTTGTAAAAAGTCAGGGCATGTCAGACTACATCAGAGTGTCTGGCTTAGTGTTTAGCACGTTGGCCTCTCAGCGCTGAGGTCTTGGGTTCGAGTCCACATCTGAGCTGAGTTTCCATGTTCTCCCCGTGTCTGCGTGGGTTTCCTCCCACAGTTCAAAAACATGGAGATCAGGTGAATTGGCTACTCTAAAAATGACCGTGGTGTGTGTATGTCTGTGTAGGAATGTGTGTATGTATGTATGCCCAGATATGGTTGGTACTCTGTCCTTGGTTGATCCCCCTAGTGCTCGATGCAGTCCTCCAGGTGGACGGTCGCTTCTGGTTGAGAGTACGCTGTGCACGACTGGCTGCCGCTTCTCACCAGAGTGTGTGATTAAGTGTGTGCATATGAAGTGTGTTGATTGTGAAGCGTCCTTGGGTGTCTAGAAATGTGCTATATAAGTGTAATGTATGTGTATGTAGCATTATGTGCAATATTCCATGTACAACAGTCATGTACATTTAGATGTAAATATAGTTTTTGATAATTCACATATTTTGTAATTAAAGTTTTATATTGTATCATGTTTATAGTATTTACTAAGATTCTCTTTTGATACCTCTTTCTATTGCTGAGTACTTAACTGTCCATTTGCTACTGTAACACTTTGAATTATCCCACTGTGGGATTATCCTAAATGTTCTCCTCTGTATGAAGCCGCTGGTGTCTTCCAAGGTGACCACTATCTTTGAAACTCTTTCCACACTTGAAACAGTAATACGGTTTCACTCCTGTGTGAATACGCTGGTGTACTTGGAGACTACTTTTTACAGTAAAACTCTTTCCGCACTCTGTACACCGATACGGTTTCTCTCCTGTGTGAATACGTTGATGTTGTTTGAGATTACTTGGGTCAGTAAAACTCTTCCAACACTCTGAACAGTGATAAGGTTTCTCTCCTGTGTGAACATGCTGGTGTTTTAGCAGAGCACTCTTTTGACTAAAACTCATTCCACACTCTGTACACTGATACGGTTTCTCTCCTGTGTGAATACGGTGATGATGTTTGAGATTACTTGGGTCAGTAAAACTCTTCCCACACTCTGTACAGTGATATGGTTTCTCTCCTGTGTGAATACGCTGGTGTATCAGGAGATTACTCTGTACAGTAAAACCCTTCCCACACTCTGAACATTGATACGGTTTCTCTCCTGTGTGAATATGTTGATGATGTTTGAGATGAATCTTTTGATTAAATCCCTTCCCACACTCTGAACACTTATACAGCTTCTCTATTGAGTGAATACGTTGATGTTGTGTGAGTTGACACTTTTGACTAAAATTCATCCCACACTCGGAACAGTGATATGGTTTGTGAATTTGTTGGTGGTGTTGGAAAATATTTTTTTTTGGTGATGGTTGAGTATCAGAGGTAATACTGGATGCCATGTTCTCTTCTTTAATGTCTACTGATTTCATCATTGTGGTGTTTTCTGCTTGGTAGGAGCTCCGAACCTCTTTGCGCAAGTGGACACTAGGAGATGAGTTTAAACTGGACATCTTTTTTTTCCTGCAGGAGAAAAAGAAAACATGTAAATTAAGTGTTTTGAAGTTCTCAGACAGCCCTATCCCAGAGGTAATCCATATGCTGAGAGCATATGTAAGCTCTATCACAGATCCCTGGGGAACATCATATTTCTGTATTGTATTTTCAGAACATTCATTATTTAAAACAGGACTAAATTATAATGGCTGAATAATTGTTGATTACTGAACTGAATCATCTACTATATGGACCACGCCATTAATCAATGGATCTTATAAAGTTATCAACTTTTAAATACGGTTTGATGATGTGATAGGGACATGGTAACTACTATTACTAAATTATTATTTATTTTAATAAAGTTCCATGCTGATATAAAATTATAAATTTTGTCAAAATTCAAAGGATAAGCAAAGTAGCCTTCTTCTGAAATCACTACCTTGCTGTGATGGAGAAACTTGAGAATTCCTCAAGCTTCTCAATCTTGAGAATTTGAGAACAATATCATGTGGAGCTATGCTCCTGGTAGAGTCACCCTTGAGGGTAAGGTGAAGAGAAGATTCCAGACAAAGAGCAATCACACCCCCATCCAACAGGACCTGGAACTGTGGGCTGCAGCATGGTTCTTACAGATTTTGGTCCTTAGCTGCTAATAACACTGGATGTTGATTTGTCATGAAGTGTACTACTAGCTCATCAAAGGTTGTATTGAGTAAAACAACAAATAATAATAATACATTTTATTTAATGGCAGCTTTCTAACACTCAAGGTCACCTTACATAAGATAGATAAAATATGACAGTAATAATAATAAAACAATAGAACAGAAAAATAATACTCAAGAATAAAATTAATAATAAAATTAATAAAATATAAAATAAAGTAATAATATAAATGATTAGGGAGCAATTGAAGTCAGACGTTATAGGCCATTCTAAAAAGATACATTTTGAGACCGGCCTTAAAATGCAAAATGGAATCAGAGTTCCTTAACACTAGAAGTGCGGATCCTGACGAAAATTTTTGTCAGGGGAAAATCCCCCGCTTGGCCCGCCACCCTGCTGGAGGACGATTAGCGTCCTATTGATATGCTAATTACATGACAAACGCTCCAGGCAAAGTGAGGGAAAGAAAGTCACAGAAAGCAATCTCTGAAACTCAGTCGAGTTTCACAGAAAGACACTCAAAATACTATATTATATTTTAAAATCAAACAAAGAACACAGAGACAATGTATTTATTTATTACTTTTAGACCATTTTAGATTTATAGATTTATTTGTACATTGCCGTCTCCAGGGCAAAGTGAGGAAAATATCTCAGAAAATCAGTCCAGATTCACAGAAAGACACTGAAAATACTATATTTCAAAATGAAACAAAACTCACAGAGAGAATGTATTTATTTATTCATTTAGACTGTTTTTTATGCATTGGAATCTTCACAGCAAAGCCACAAAAATACTCGTGTCAGCAAAACACAGCGCCAGTCTCCAGGGCAAAGTGAGGGAAATATCTCAGAATCTCAGTCCATATTCACAGAAAGACACTGAAAATAATACATTATATTTCAAAATGAAACGAAATTCACAGAGAGAATGTATTTATTTATTCATTTAGACCATTTTTTTATGCATTGGAATCTTCACGGCAAAGCCACGAAAATACTCCTGTCAGCAAAAACACAGCGCCAGTCTCCAGGGCAAAGTGAGGGAAATATCTCAGAATCTCAGTCCATATTCACAGAAAGACACTGAAAATAATACATTATATTTCAAAATGAAACGAAATTCACAGAGAGAATGCATTTATTTATTCATTTAGACCGTTTTTTTATGCATTGGTATCTTCAGGGCAAAGCCGCGAAAATACTCGTCACAAAACACAGTGCCAGTTTCTGTCTCCAGGGCAAAATAAATGTATAATAAACTATATTTCATTTCATTTCCCTGTTATCTAACGAAATAAAACACTTTACGTAGATGTAAATAAACTGTAATATATTATAATAATTATTATGGCAGCGTGCACGCAGACACACACAGAGAAGCAGGCGGAGAGGGCCGGTTGTATAAATAAGACAGAATAACTTTACCAGAGAACGAATTATAGTTTATTATATGTTTATTTATCATAATCAATAACACACACACTGCACACTCTTTCTTTGGGTTTTCTCTGAGAAGGCTCTCCTCTGAGCCTAAACCCTGTGGGGGATGATATCCTAGCAATAGTTAACATAACAATAGCTCGCTGATAGCCCACAAGAGGGAGGGGGACTTTTCAAAAACCTCCGCCTTGCCAGTGTTAAATCAGGAGGTAGAGCATTCCATAGCTTAGGGGCAGAGCTACTAAAAGCCCTACCTCTCATGGTATTAAGGCATATAATGGGAACAGACAGATGTGTAGAGGCAGATGATCTCAATGATCGTGAGTGAGAGGAGATATTAATAAGGTCTGAAATATACGGAGGGGAAAGGTTGTGAATTGCCTTGAAAGTAAGGAGTAAAATTTTATATTGGATATGCTGCCTAACCGGAAGCCAGTGCAACTGATGTAAAACAGGAGTGATATGGTGAAAAGGAGTTCTCGTAATAATACATGCAGCTGCGTTTTGAACCATTTGCAGTTTGTGTAGTGATTTAAGGGGAAGACCAAAAAGAAGAGAATTACAATAATCCAGACGGGAAGTAACAAGACTGTGAACCAATATAGCAGTAGTGTGAGAGGAAAGAGAAGAGAGCAGTCGCTTAATATTTCTGAGGTGAAAGTAAGCAGATCGAGTGATGTTATTGATGTGTGATTTAAATGACAGAGTATTATCCAAGATGAGACCCAATCTCTTTACCTGAGCTGAAGGAGAGACAGAACAATTATCAATTGTGAGAGAGAAACTGTTTGCTTTGGAGAGACTGGATTTTGTGCCAACAAGTAGCACCTCTGTTTTGTCACCATTTAATTTGAGGAAGTTGTGAGAGCCAGGTTTTAATTTCAGTTTAACAGTCAGTAAGGGAGGGCGTGGGAAAATTGGACGTGGGCTTACTTGGCAGATAGAGATGTGTGATCCGCATAACAGTGGAAATTGATATTATATTTGCGAAAGATATTACCAAGAGGGAGAAGATAGATTATGAAAAGAAGGGGGCCCAGGACAGAGCCCTGAGCCACACCAGTGATAACAGGAGAAAGTTGAGAAGTGAAAGTTTTGAGTTGGATAAACTGAGTGCAGTTTGAAAGATAAGATTTAAACCATTTTAATGTTATGTTGGTTATCCCAATGGAGGACAGTCTATGAAGAAGAGTGGAGTGACAAACAGTATCGAAAGCAGCATTGAGATCCAGAATAATAAGAACAGAGAGAAAGCCAGAATCAGCAGTGAAGAGCAGATCATTAGTGACTCTAACAAGTGCTGTTTCTGTGCTGTGAAAAGAACGGAAATCAGATTTAAATATTTTCTTTTGGAAATAAATGGTAAATTGGAAATAGGGCACAAGTTATTAAAATCAGTTGGATCAGCACCAGGTCTTTTTAAAATTGGGCTAATAGCTGCAGTTTTAAAAGCCACTGGTACAGTACTAGTTGTAAGAGAAGAGTGAATTATAGCAGTAATAAGAGGAAGCAGAGAAAAAAGACAGGATATAAACCAATATTGTGGGAAGAGGGTCCAGTGTGCAGGTAGATAGCTTAGCATTACCAATAAGATCAGAAAGTTCAGAGATAGAAGGAAGAGAAAACGACGAAAAATAATTTGAAGGAAGGAGACTCACAGGTTATTATAGGAAGTGTAGAAAACGATACGGAAGAGTTGAGATTTAGAGATAGTAGTAGATGTAGAATTAGTTTTAAACGACTTATAAATCTTCTCAATTTTTTCATTGAAAAAAGACAAGAGAATTACAGAAAGCAGTAGTACAGAGATATGGTGGCAGAGAGTCCAGAGCTTGAACAGTTTTCTTATAAAATGCATGGAGTGATCTAATGTCACCATTCATAGAAACAATTAAAAAAGAATAATAGTTTGATTTAGCTTGAGATAGCAAATCCTTATATAATTAAGTATATGGTCCTTGTACATGTCCTTGTGAACGGACAAACCAGTTTTGCAATACAATCGCTCATATTGTCGACCCTTAGTTTTTAAAAGCCGAAGCTCAGGCATGAACCAGGGGGCCAAGCGCGAGAAGTGAACAATGGGGCGAGAGAGTCAAGACTGGCCTGAAGACCAGTGTTATAAAGTGACACTAGTTCATCAGGGCCCATTTGTTGATGGAAGTCCAAATGGGAGATTAAACTGGAAGAGAGGGAGACTAGATCAATGTTCTTGATATTGCGATAGGTGATGAGACGGGGGAGCTTCATAGTGGAGAGAGGAAGATTGATATTGAAAGAGAGAAGAGAGTGGTCAGATATAGCTAGCTCTACAACCGAAGTGTTACAAGGAGTGACACCTGAGCAACAGACGAGGTCCAAAACGTGACCCTTACAGTGTGTAGGAATGTCGATATACTGTTGCAATCCGAAGCTGTCCATACATGATATAAAGTCTTTAGTGAAGGGATTGTTATTGCTGTCCATATGAATGTTAAAATCACCCATAACTATAATAACAGGTGAGTGATCAGATGTGTAAGCAATGCAGCAAAGTCCTGAAGAAAGTCTTTATTACCTTTAGGAGGCCAGTAGATGTTGACGATGATGGTAGGAGTGGAGCCGGCAAGTTGACAGACCAGTGCCTCAAAAGAGGCGAAAACAGGAGCAGACACCGGTGAGACTTTTAGATCTTCCCGGTGAATTATTGCGAGACCTCCTCCTCGGCCAATCTTGCGCGGTTTACAGATGTAAACATACCCCGCAGGAGTAGATTCATGAAGTTGTGTGAAGTCATTCTGCTGTTGCCATGTCTCAGTTCGACAGAAAAAGTCATACTTGCGATCAATAAGAAGATCATGAATAAGATCATGGTCCTCTGCCTGCCTCAGTCCTCGACGAACACGGCGGGAGTGGCGAGCAGTAGACCCAATGAGATGCAATGAACCAGATATGTCCTCATGTAAAGTCCGGTGGGACCCTCGGTGGATATATTTCCGACGTGGATTATAAATTAAACCCGTGTCGGAGAGCAGAGCCGCCGGTAATGAGAGCGACTGATGAAATTGTAGCCAAAGCAATTCAGCAGGATAGTAGTGGATGATACCCACCACAGGTTGGTAAATTCTTAAGAAGAATATGCAGAGATGGATGAACCAAAAACATCATAGTGTTTGAATCCAATTTAAGACACTAGAAATATAAAACACTAGTAATATAAGACTTAAATGTAATATAAGACTTAAAAAGACCAACGGGCAGCGGCAGACAAACACACCAGTGTTCACCTGGAAGCCAAACCAAACAAGGAAAGAAGAAGAAGAGAAGCTAAAGAGAAGACTGTGTTAAGATTGGACAGTGGAATTTGAGGGGTATAAACTCACTTGGCAAATTATTGATACTTGGTAGTGAATTGGAAAGACTGAACATCAGCATTTGTGGATTATCTGAGACTAAGTGGTCAGGCACTGGACACTTCAAGACAAAGGATGGACACACAGTGCTGTTCTCAGGCAAAGAGGGTCGTAAACATCATGGTGTGAACATCATAGTGAGCAGCAGAGTCATATCAGCCACATTTGCTTCAAAGTCAAGAAACATGACTCCTACTCAGTGTTACGCACCAACTGCGGACAAGCAAGATAAAGAAATTGAACAGTCCTTAAAGGAACTTGAACACATTGTGGAGATTCCAAAGCAGAACCTACTTGTCATCACTGGTGACTTCAATGCCAGAGCCTGAGAAAATGCAGCAAAACATGAAGTGATTGGGAAATATGGCCCTTCTACAAGAAAAGATAGAGGTCAGGCAATAGTAGATTTCCATGTTGAACATGGGTTGTTCATCAGCAAAACACTCTTCTGTCAATACACAGAAACACATGGAAAAGCCCAATTGAGGACACCAGAGCTCAAAATGACTACATCCTAATCAACAAGCAGTGCAAACAGTCAATCAATAATGCATGTATATGCCTTAGTGCAGACTGTGACTCCAATCTCAAATTCATGATGTTGACATTCAGATAAGGTTCAAAAGGAAACAAGTGAGAAAGACATTACAATTGGACCATAGAAAACAAATGACAGGACCAGTTCAAGTTGCAGTACCAAGTGGAGGCTGCCAACAGATTTGAAGATTTAGCAAGACTTGAGGAACCACATAGGCCAGATGAACTGTGGCAGCAAATGGAGTATGGCATGATGGAAGGCAGGGGCGTAGCAGCAAATTCTGGGCCCTATACACTCTCAATGTCAGTGGGCTTCTATAAATGCCAGTAAACGAGGCACATGTGCAAAAAAGGGGGGTATTTATTTAAATAAAAAAGCATAAATAAGGTTTTTAGCTACAAACAGATCAGATTATGTTGATGTAGCTATTTACATGTTGATATATGCGGCAGAAATATTGCTGGTGGATCATTTATTAAGTCTCAGCACAGAGTTTCACTTTTAGCTCTGCTGTGTTAGTAGACAATAGGCTTTAGCACACGCACTGAACCAAAAGACTAACTTACTTTAAACTTAAGTTAAACAACTCACATTTAGGCAGCAATTCTACCAGTCAGCAGCTAACTAGCTCTCTCTCTCTCCGTGTGTGTGTTCTCTCTCTCCTCTCTCTCCTCTCTCTCTCTCCATCTCTCCGTCTGTGTTCTCTCTCTCCTCTCTCTCTCTCCCTCTCTCCATCTGTGTTCTCCGTCTCTGTGTTCTCTCTCTCCCTCTGTCTCCGTGTTCTCTCTCTCGCGAATGAACATACCAACGTAAGGGGGTCAGATGGGGGAGCTCACCCTTGAACAACAATCTAATCTTACTTTGTCTCTGCTCATGTCTAACCTCAGGCTCATCTTTACAAGAGCTGAGAGGACTGGCCACTGCTGCTTCTGCTGCTCCAGAGCCACTGTTTGTTTCTAAAACTGGTTCAAGTTGATAACTAACGTTAGCGGCTCATAATTGTCTTTATACTTACAGTCGCAAGCAGATTGGTTGGCAACTAACTAAACTAACGACTTCAGGTGAGCCTACAAAAATCAGCAGCGGCTGTCTGGAGTGGACTACTTTAACTTTAATTGGACTTTGCATAACAAGCAAACTCGGTTCACCTTTGGGAAAGAAAGCCGTCAACAGCTGTCTCCCCTCATTCTGCTTTCTTTCTTTTTCCTCCCTTTCTTTCTTCTTTTGAAATCCTGATTTCTGCTTTTTGCGGAGCATGATGTGCAGCACCCAGGTCATTCAATCTAGGTTCACTGACATTACACTCGTCGCTAGTCGCTGTTGGCCGGACTAAACCATTATGGGCCTCCAAGAGGGGGGCCCCAGAATGTCCAATATGTTGAGAGGACTGTGACTAAAGTTCATTCCCTCAGTTGATATTATCAATATATTTGAAATATCTTCTCCGGAGATCGCTACCTTGCCATGGTGGAGAAGCTTGAGAGAACCTTTGAATCTAAGAGCGATACCATCTGGAGCTATGCTCCTGTTAGGGCCACCTTTAATGGTAAGGTCGAAGAGGAGGTTCCAGACAAAGAGTGATCACACTCCCCATCCAACGGGACCTGGAACTGTGGGCTGCAGCATGGTTCTTACAGCTTTTGGTGTTAAGATGCTTAGCTTCTAATAACACTGGATGTTGATTTTTATGATGAGGTGTATGCTAGATGCAACTTAGCAAAACATTGAGTCGACTGCAGGGCTGACAAGAGATTGGGATGCTTAGTCAGTCTATTTATCCCACAGAGCACAAATGAAGTCAAAAACTAAGAATGT
>BRDA01005349.1:16937-27221 GCA_036984385.1 Crenuchus spilurus | reverse complement strand
CTAAAGATGATGATCCACCTCTTATGGTTGATGAGGTATGTGTATTCATTACAGCTGCATTTATTTAGAGGTAGAACACTGACTGTGACATATTTTGTGTGTGCCAGCTTTGAGGTCAGCATGTACTAATGTTAGGCTACATTTCTGTCTTTCAGCTTTCTCTCTATACCACCCCACAGTCACTTGTAACATATCAGGAACCAGAAATGGGCCGTGTAGAGCAGTGTGTATCATCACTGAGGAAATCAGCAGAACCATACACAGCATGGTGTCAGGTTTGTGCTATGCTGCACAGCCATATAACAGCTGTGACAGATGTTTAAGGGTGCATTTATGTTCTTCATTCTCACCATCTTTTTAGCACTGTTTCTGGTCAGGGTCATTGTGGCAGCAGGCAAAGAATCTCTCCAGCAGGTCCTGGATCTGCCTCTGGGTCTCATCCCGGTGAGACATGCCTGTAATGGCTCCAGTGGGAGCCAACCTGGGAGTGTCCTTATGAGATGCTCGAATCACCTATCACATATCTCGTGACCATATGTAAACATAGGAACAGAGACTGATCTTGTAGAGCAAGAGCTTTGCTTTTAGGCTTATTTCTCATTTCCCTAACAAAGACTGGTACAGTTCCCGAAAGACTGCAGATGCTGACTCAATCTGTTTGTCAATCAGTCTGTGAATAATATTCTGATGTACTTAAACTCCCCCTCCACTGGCATATTTACCCCTCATTCGAAGGGTGCATCCCACTTTCTTTCAGGAGAGAAACTACAAAATTGGACCTCAGATTTGGAGGTGCTGATCTTCAACCGAGCCACTACACACAAAGATCCATATCAGATGCCAAAAGAACAATATGATCGGCAAATAATAGATAATAACAGGAGTGGAGACAAGATGCACCCCTAAAGAAGTCCGACACCCATTTGAACACCAAAATGAACTTTTTAATGATATTCTAATTTTTGGAGATGCACTGATATTTATAAATTTTTATCATTTCCTAGGTAAAGACATTATATGCCCAGAACAAAGTTGAGGTATTTTGGAAGTTTCTTCTTCTTGCGACTCTTGCAGTGATATATTACATCAGTTTTTTTGTTAATTGATCTGCCATTGTACAATATCTTTTCAGGAGTTTTATGAGACCATGGAGCCTGGTGTTGATGCATCCATAATGACTTTAAAAGGTAAAGTATCACCTTTATTAAAACTGTTACATTCTTGCTCAAATTTAAACCAGGATCTACCTACCTTTTATCATAAATAGAAATGACCCAGAAATTTTTTAGAACTCATTTTAACCACCTACTAGATTTTCACCCTCCATTATTGAACTTGAAATATTTTATTTACTACATCAGAGACTTATGAATTTCTGAATAATCCTCCACCTGAGTTCTACCCAAGTGTTGGTGTTGTGGGTTTTTCTGGAATCCTTGGACTTTATCTTGCCAAAGGTAAATGTGGAATTTTTTGGTCTGTAATTAATGTTTTTGCTGAGCTTAAGCACGGCAGGTGTTGTATTTTTGTCCTGTCTTGTTTTTTTTTTCCAGGCTGTAGGGTAAAAAGGCTGATTTTCCCTGCTGGGCTGATGACTCTCTGTGCCTCCCTATTCTATCCACAGCATGCTGCCTCTGTGGCAAAGGCAGGTTGACTTTAGTCTGTATGGTAACTCTGGCTTTAGATCAGCTGGCTTTCTCAGTACCCAATAAAAGAAAGGTCTGTTCTGGGAGGAAATTCAGGCTGTGAAGTGTGCTTTAGTATAACCATCCTTTTCCTTCCTGTTCTTATCCTGAGAGATGTGGAAAAAGAGGGTGGAGCCTGGTATATTTTGAGATTTTTTCCCAATGCCCTACTGAGCTTTACAAACAAATAGGCTCAGCCATTTATCAAATATAGACAGTAGAGGACTGCTTGTTTCACTGACATTTTGTATGTGTCATAGGTTTTGCACAAGGCAGGATATTATTTTTATATTTTGATTAAAGGGATAGCTCAATAACCAGAAGAGAGCAACCACCAGTTAGGGTTATATTATTTACATAATGCTACTTGGTGAATTTACACCTTCCACTCACTTATACCATTCACCTCATACCTTCTACTCAAGCCATTCACTATAAGTAGTATTACCATGATTTATCTGTACTGTTTGATTATATGTTGAGGGATGTATAATATAGGTGCTAAACTTTTGTCTGGGGAGCTTATATATAGGATGAATTAACAGTCATTGGGACAGTTTCAGAATACAACAGGTGTGTGTGTGTGTGTGTGTGTGAGAAGAACATGGTGAATGATTATCTAACAACAGTGGTGCATGAGCCACCTTGACAAGGAAAAAATACTTATGTACTGACCAGTATGCTGGAGCATCCCCAAAGCAGCAAGACTTGTGGGGTTCTCCCAGACAGTAGCAGTCAGTACTTACTGTCAGTGGTCTCCAAATTCCTCAGATCTCAATCTGATTGAGCAAGCAGGAGTATTTACTGCAATTATCTGTGGCAGCTTCCTCTCACAATTTACAGGACTTCTGCTGTTTAATGTCCTGATGCCAGATACCACAGGACAACTAGAGGTCAAATAGAATCCATACTTTCATGTATCAGAGGTTTTAATATTATGGAATGATACATTTACACTCACTGGCCTCTTCATTAGTTACACAGGCCTTGTATCTACTCTTTTTGTCCCTTTATTCAGCTCCACTGACCATACCGGTGCACTTTGTCATTCTACAATTACAGGCTGTTGTCCATCTGTTTCTGTGTATACTTAGAAAGCCTCCTTTCACCCTGTTCTTCAATACTCCATCTAAGAATATTTGTTATAAAGTTCAGTCCAGTTTTTTTAGTTTTGTTTTATTCCTGTTTTTTTCCCCAGGTGAGTAAAGATTATATATCTGGCTGGGGTTCACAGGGATGTATATTTGTGGAGGGTCTGTGGAAAGGAAAATCGTCTGCCAAAGAAGAGGTGAGGCCTTGATGTGTTCTTTGTAAATTGAGTTTTGATGTACTTTATTGTCCTGTCGCTGTAAATGATAATATTGTTTACTTACTCCTATAAAACTATATTAAACAACAGTGTTACCTCACTACTCACACTAATTTTAACTCTCTCTAAAACTTAGATTTGAATTATACAATAAGATGGTTTAGATCATTAGTATATACACTACCCGTCAAAAGTTTTAGAACAGCATTAGAAAGTTTTAGAATATTTCTGACATACACCTAGTCAGTCAGGGGTTCATGCTGCAGCAAGATAATGACCCAAATCATAAGGCCAAACTCTGCCAAAACTACCTCAGGAAAAAGTAACAAGATTTTAAGCTTGAAAACATGGAGTGGAGCACAGTCTCTAGACTTAAACCCCATCCAGCTTATTTGGGATGAAGTGAAAAGTAAAGCAAACATACAAGTGTCACATTTATGTGAACTTCTGCAGCAGATTAGTGAAGAACTGTCTGAAGAATATTTGATGTCTATTGTAGAAAGAATGTCACGAGTGTGTTCAGCTGTTATATCAGACAAAGGTGCTACTTTGATGAGTTCAAAGTTTAGACACATTTTGGTCTGTAAACTGATTTCATGAGTTCTTATTTAACTCCTATGTTTTCATTTCTTAGTGTAATGAGACATTAAACTCAATAATTTTCAATACAAAACTGAAAATTGGTGTGTTCTAAAACTTTTGACCGGTAGTGTAACTACACATTAGACTATGCAGTTAAGCGGTTCCCAATCATTGTTGTAAGAATGGACTTTTCAATACTGATATTAAGGAATGTGGAACTAATCAAAGGAGATAAACATTTTATTGAGGACTATAAACATCCTGAGCAATCACAGCTGCAGATGAGTTTCTGCAGATTTTTTAAAAGCATTCATATGCTATTGCAAATGGAAACAATTTTCAAAAAATAATGAAGGCCAGCCTTTTAACAATGAGTTATCAAGAATTTGTGAAGTTTGTTTTTAATATATTAGTTATGTAAGATACATAAGTTATAATCACAGTAGCAATATAAGCACAATGTGGAGATTTTTAATAGTTAATACAATTCAGAGGCTGTTAGGATTTTTATTTTGCCAATTACTTTCATTTGTTTTCTTTCCAGAAATGAGGTCAAAAGAACTGGGATAGATTAATGGTTAAAGAGTAATTGCTGTAAAAGCAGTAATGGTAATGGTAAAAGCAGTAATTGCTGTATATGTCATGTTTTAAACACTCTTGTCTCTGAAGCACCTTTCAGTTATAGACAAAAGCCACAATTTGTTATTGACATGAACGTCAGACATTTACAACTTTATACAAATGTTCAACAAACCAAGACTCTTGCAATATATGTTTCTTTGCAACATATATATGTTTACCTTGCTGGTGAATGTTTTAAGTTAAAACGTTTAAGGTGGCAGGTCACTGGCTTGGGTTGTAAATTGAATTATATGGATCTAGGATGGTTTTTACATTCCCACTGAAATAAAGCAACAGAGCAGCTCTGAGTATGCATGGTATAGATAAATCTAGAGTGATTGTTTAACCAATAGTGTTGTCATTTAAATCAGTATTTTTGACACTACCTTAGTCATTAAAACAGATTAGTATTGTTATTGATATTGTTTTTTTAGTTTTATATTGTTAGTTTATAAGTACTGATTTTTAAACGGATAGCTAATAATGAATTAGCTCTGTTGCCAGACAGTGTTTATTTTTTCAATAAATTTGTGTTGATAACATTTTGATGTACAATATAATGATTTTGTCTTTTTGAATGTGCATATGTATTTATAATTTAAGTTACTGTGGGATTCATTTGTTATGACTGCACCAGTGTTGATAAAATAAAATAATAAAAATTAAACAGTGCTGATGAAAAATGTGACTTTTAATTGTTCTGTTAAAGGACAGATTTTAATCTCAACTCATTGCTTGTTTTATTTATTTATATTTATTTATAATGAAAGACTTTTGGGCCAATAAGATTAACTGATCATTTTTTGCATTATAACCTTTATGCAGTAAGTGAAAGAATAGTAAAGAAGCATTGATTAATTTTACATTTTTGGCACACATGAAGGGCACTAAAATAGTCTCTAAATATTTTTTTCTAATTTTCTGTTTAAACTGTTGGCATCAGACTACGACAAGAACGAAATGTTTCCATTTATCTGCAAACAGTTAACTGATCATGTACAAAGTATTATGCTTTCCTGATTACTTATGTGCAGTTTCAGTAATTCCACATACTTCATGTCCATTGTGTGTGATTATTTGTGTATAACTCCATTTGTTCTTGCTAATTTATTTATAGTGTCAGGTACTGCATGACTCGATGAGTTTCTGTCACTGTGCAGTCACCATGATATAAAAGTTACATAAGTGTAATAGTCACAACTCAGATTCATATCAGGAACTGTCTAGATAATTTCACAATTCACAATGTCTAGAACAATTTCACATGAAAAATGTCCCTTAAAGTGAGGTAATAAAATAGTTTGACACGCTTAAACTCTTGAATATGTGTTATGTTGACAGAAATTAGATCAGCAGCTTTATTATATGTTTCAGTGTTAGCTGCAAGTTTGTCTTGTGTTGCAAATTTTGCTTAAAAACAAACTGCTTGCATTTGCACACATCAGCCTATGCTTATTGTCTGTTATAGTTAATCAGTAACTGGAAGCCTCCAGAGCCTGTTGTTATGCCAAGATATATAAGCATAACAGGTTGAAGGTCAGATTTAGAGCTTTTTAGAAGACATATAGTTCTGTGCGGAAGTCTTAGGCACCTTACACTACTCACAAAAAGTTAGGGTATTTGTTTTTTTGGGTGAAATTTATGGAAAACATAAAAAGTTCAAGCTGCAGTAAAGATATTCTATCATGAAAGTAAGACATTTAAGTAGAAGCATGCAATGGTGTTTTCCTCATCTCAAACAATGTGTTGAAACAAAAGCCAACAACAGTGGTGGGTAAACCCCAACAAAAAATGTCAGTGTCCCAATAATGTGCCCTCAAACATCAATTACAGCTTGACAACGACGTCCCATCCTGTTCACAAATCAACTTATTATCTGCTGAGGCCTGGCATCCCACTCCTCTTGAAGGGCAGCCCTCAGGTCATTGAAGTTCTGGTATACAGAGTTGTGAGCCTCGACATGGCAACCCAGCTGATCCCATAGGTTTTCTATGTGATTCAGGAGAAATTGCAGACCACTCCATTTGAGGTACCCCAGTCTGCAGCAGCCATTCCCTAATGATTCACCTCTGTGAGCTGGAACATTGTGAAGATGAAGATGGAATTAGGCCTGTGTTGTTCAAGCAGAGGCACAATGACTGGATTAATAAAGTTATTCAAGTATTATGGGCTTGTCACTGTACCATTCACAAAGTGTAGGGCAGTTCTGTATTGACTAGACAGACCACCAACAATTGATGTACTGTGATCTAGTTTTCAGAACAAAATTGGTTCTAAGTATTCTTGATCTTCCTCTGCCATCATGTGGATTTCCATCAGCTGTACAGTTGATTTGACATGATGAAGTATAGTTTAACCGAACCACGTGTTTAATGAGAACTATAAATAATACTGGACTGCCATGAAGAAAGTTTTGGAAAGGGTTAAACCAACACATCCACCACTTTTATTGTATTTATCAGGACTGGACTTGCAATCTGGCATAACAGACATTTTCTCAGCGGCCAACGTGCCTTTTGAACAAACAATATTTCAGCACCCCCATCCACCCCCCGTAACACAATTTACTAAAAAGAAAATTGTGAAAAATGTAAGTCTCAGTTGTTTCTTACATTTACTTTTCTTTCACTGCAGACAGTATGAACCCAAGATATTTTAAGTTTTATTTGGTCAAGTACATTTTTTGTTAATATACAGTACATCTAGTCCTGCAGTCCAGGCCTGCAGCACATCACAATAACGTAGGGACTGTAAAGCCTTTATCATTGTGTAATGTTGTCATTCCTTCTCACATTTAAAATATGTTTTGGCACTGATCTCAAATCATAGTGTTTCATGTCTTATTTTCTCCCAAAATATACAACTTAAGGTATGTAACAGTACAAGGTTGCCATATGTTTTGTTTCAAATTTTAGGACTGGTCAGGACTGTAGGCAGGCTAGTCCAGTACCTGTACCCTCTTCTTCTGCAGCAATTCATTTGCAATGTGTGCAGCATGTTATTTTGTATGGTCTTGTTGAAAGATGCATGAACATTGGAAAAGATGAAGTCTTGAAGGGCATACTGTATGTTGCTCTAAAATCTCAAATGAACTTTTCAGAAGTGTAAATGACCTTTGTCAAGGGCACCATCACAAACCCATACCATTACAGATCTGGATTTTGGACTTGTTACTGATAACAGTCTGGATGTTCATTTTCATCTTTGGTCTGGAACACATGGCATTCTTTTAAAAAAGATCTGATATACGGATTTGTCTGAGTGCAATACACGTTTGTCTGACCACAATACATGTTTCAATTGTGTGATGGTCCATCCCAGATGCCTCTAAGCCCAGAAAAGTTGACACTGCTTCTGGACATGGCTAATGTAATGCTTGTTTTGCACAGTAAATTTTTATGTAGCATTTGTGAATGTAAATCCATATTGTAGTGCTTGAAAAAATGTTTGCCAAAGTAATCCATTGCCCATGTGGTTATTTCAGCTATTGATGGTGTTAGAGGACATTGTATAGCCTCACTAGATGGTATCTTTGCTTGTTCTTTGGGACAGCACTACACAGTTTAAATAGCTAAAGAATGTGAAAAGACACCTGCTCAATACTGGGAGCCCATTCTTTTGTCAGAAAAATTTATTCAGCTTAGATGAGGTCCAGCATGAATGGAAAATTATTTTGGGGAGAAAATACTGATGTCTCCTAGTCTCCAGAATCTTGGCAGAAGAGGAATATTCCAGCATGATAATGATCCAAAGCACACTGATAAAATTATGTAAGAGTTTCCAAAGAAGAAAAGTGAAGACTGTGACCTGAGCTGATTCGATTCGAGTCCTTCAGAGAATTTTAAAGAAAACCTGGAGGGACACAACCCTTCCAGCAAAGAGCAGCTGAAATTGTTGACTTTGAAGAATGCCAAAACATCTATCTTTAAATTTGTGCAACACTAGTATCCTCGCTAATATGGAGGGTTGTTAAGATTTGATTCTCAGCAATGAAATATAGACTGTTTTTTTACTAGTTTGTACTTTGGGGACTGTGTTGTTCATATTTAAACTGTTTGTTTTGAATTTTACATAAAATCAAATACACTATTCAGCTTAGACTGTAAGATCATAGAAGTTTGAATAATATGACATTCATGCACAATTACACACGTGTAAACTATGCTAAACCTACAAAAGGATGTTTGGTGTCAATCTGCTATTTCATAATTCGTCTATAAGTTTCTGTTCCAGTTGAGCCTTTATCTTATCTAGAGCAATATTGTTTATGAACATGATTAATATATAGGCCTGCATATGTGATACGAGACCTTGTAAATAACAGAGAGAAGTTGCTGGAGAGTACATTTGGGCACTGGGTAATGATAGGCTGTGTCCCAACAGTGCTGAATAATAAAAAAAAAAAAAGTTTAATAATTTTGTCTGGTGAAAGCTGTATTTGGAAGTGTAGATAAGGTCTAGTATAGCAGGGACAAAATTTTAAAAAAAATATCCTCTACATTAGGATAAATATCATAATTAGACAGTGCGGAAAATCTATATAAAGTAAATGGTACAAATAACAAGCTGCCTATTACTCAGGAGTGTTTTCATCAGTTAAAATAAAGTATATTTTACATTTTTGCATGAGTTTCTGGTCTCCACATTTTTATGTCATGTAGTCTCTGTTAAAAGTCAGATTAGTAAAACTTAAAGCTTAATGCTTAACGGAATTGCTCATATTTACAGATATAAGTTCCCCAGACAAGTTTATTTACCTTTTGTGTTTAAAGAGGCAGTAACTTCAGGCTCCTGCAGATGGCATTGCACATGGACGATAGAGCTAAAAAAAAACTTGTGGGGTGTGTAGTGGCATTCATAGATTGAGGAGATGTGGTACAGTGCAGTGAATGTCTCATTTAATGTGTGGAAAATGGGTTGCAAAGCAGATGTTAATTATTGACTAAAATGAGTGATTGCATTTGGGCAAAGTGTGAAGGAAGTAGCTGAATTTGTAGGTCTATCAAAGTCATACGGTCATAGATGTCTACCAGCAGTGGCAAAAATCCCAGTCTTTCAGAAATTATCCTTTGTGAATGCTTCCAGGCTGAGATATCTACTGCCAAACATTCACTCAGTTTACAGTCAAGCAATCTGTGGAGTGTTTGAGGTTATGGCTACCCTTAACAGTCCATCTGCAAATGTACAAGTTTCAGACTGAAGCAGACAAGATTTTGGTCAGAATGACTTGCTGATGTCATTGAACTTGAGAAGTTTGGCCTCATCTCACAGTTCCACCTACAATCAAAGTCCGAATTGCATTTGCAGTCCCAGATGCATTACACTGTTTATTAGTCTCAAATTGGGCTTTTGTCTGGGAACCTTTCCAAAGAGTCTGCTGGCATGAATGCACTGACTGCTGACTTAGTAACCCTAACATACAAACATGCACTGTACTTTTCAAACTGTGACCCTGGTGTTATGTATGCTTCATGACCATATACAGCAACAAAGTCTTTTTGGTAACAGTGGAGATATATTTTGATAACTGATGTGTCATTTCCTCTGTAAGTTTGGTGTGTATTATTATCAGCAATTTTCATCTTCGTTTTTCCTCAGTTGTTTGCCTTTTCTCATAATGGGTTTGAAAAGTGACAGTGCTTTAACACGTAACACATTTCTAATCTGTCTTGCCAATTACACTTTACATGTAATTTATATATATATACACAGTATATTAACATTTTTGGAGATCAACTGGTAATGTGCTCTTTTTCTGAGAAGAAAAGCAGAAGTTAAATTAAATGTAAATGATCACATTTTTAAATTAGGTGAAGAGATGAATAATAATGTACTATATAGAACACATGTCTGCCTTATTCACTCCTATTGTTTATTTGTTGAATTATAAAACTGTGTGAGGCAGGGGGTTAAAATAATACAAAATCAGGTCTGTGCAAAATTTTTTGCATATTTAATGTGTTTTACTTCCTTTAATGCGTTCCTTTATTTAAATATAGCAAATAGATAGCATATCTTTGTAGATGGTGTGGTAACTTATTTTAGTTTTGATCAAAGGTACACAAATTTTGCTCATGATTTGTTAAA
>BRDA01005347.1:96838-108236 GCA_036984385.1 Crenuchus spilurus | reverse complement strand
TATATATACACGTGCATTTCACACCTAGGCCTTACATTACATTACATTACATTGCATTTAGCGGATGCTTTTATCCAAAGCAACTAAAGGCCTTCAGTAATGCTCCGTCTGAATCAATCTACCCCTCAGACACTAATTTATGGTTATAAAAACCTTTTAATATGCAGAAATACAGTATAAAGAGCCATTGCATCACAGACAGATAACTCATGTAGCCTTAATAAATGCCTCTATTGAATAAACAAACCAGGGGTGAACAAGTCTCCTTCTACTGCAGCTATCACCGCAACACACATAACATCAATAATAACCTCATAAACTTGCAATATTATTTAGGAAAATAGCAACATTTTACTCACCAAAAAATCTGATTATTTGTAAACAAAATTCATCCTCTTCTCTTTCTTAAAAAACAGTGCAATTACACTGTTGTTTAGATTTTCCGTGTGTTTCAGTTCCATCAAGAAGTCCTTTCCTATTGACATCAACGCTAATGCTAACTAGATTGACTATCCAATCAACAGGTCTGAATATGGTGACGTTGCCAGATGCCTGCTTACCTTAATCATTTTCAAAGAAACCCAGAGCTTGTAGGATTTTCTTTCAAAACACATTATAAGCAGTAATCTGGTTGGGCTATGTTTGTTAGCAGGACATTTGTAATAAAACATTTTACATATCTCATGTTGCCAAATGCGTCATGGTGGCTTGGTGGTGAGCACACTCGCCTCTCAGCACTGAGGTCTTGGGTTCATGTCTCTATCTGGGTGGAGTTTCCATGTTCTCCTTGTGTCTCTGTGTTTCCTTCTACAGTCCAAAAACATGGAGGTCAGATGAATTGGGTACTCTAAATTGTCTGTGTGTGTGTGCACCCAGCGATTAATTTCCACCCTGTCCTGGGCTTGGCTAGGATAGTCTGTAATGCCCTTCCCTGTGCCCAGTGAGGGGGTAGGGGACTCACCATGACCCTGTTCAGGATTAAGCAGAAGATGATGGATGGATGTTGCCAAATGCCTTTACAATTACTACAAGATGAGTGAGTTTCTAGTTATCCATTAGAAAATAAACAGTCATTTACAGTCACTTTAACAGCATTTAACATTAGAACTTTAATGAACTACCAGTGTTAAAACTAGAAAGTAATGACTTGTACCTGTAGCTGTAATTTTAATTGCCCCTCTAATAAGCCTGTGAGATCTTGCTTTTCTCATTGATTTTTCTTTTTTCCTCTGGATGGTTCTGCCCCAGGTCGCATATGGAATATAACATTTTCCATCTGCACCAAGTGGATGGCTGAGTGACTCTTTAAAATAATTAATTTTTAAATTTGATGATTTGGGAGTGTTTCTGGTGGATCTGTGCTCTAATAGACTATATACAGCTAGTGGCCGGTTTATTTTCCAATATGAGATGACATCTACCTTGAAAATAACAATATCTAATTCTGGCTATATTTTTCTCAAGAATGAGGGAGAAAAAGACTGACATGGTTGATCTGGATGGAAATAAAATCACAAAGAATCTCCTGTACAGGAAATAAAATTACCCCAGAACTCTATAAAATGCCATCAAATCCATACAGACCACTTTTAGCAGTTGTTGTGAGTTGGCTTTACATATGCGAGAAATATCAGTGCCATATTCTGATTAATAGAATTTATTAGAGTTATTGTGCATTTCCATTAGACATCCACTGTTATTCTTTTCCAAACCTCTTTAGCTCTGAAATTGTTATAATTGAAAAGGCAGCACTTATGAATAAGAAACTTGTTTACAGTTCATTTTACAGTTGCCATCATCCAACAAAATGAGCTTATTTGATGACTTTTGTTTGTTTTGATGATGACTTTTAACCCATATTCTAGATTCAGAATTTGTAATAGATAACCTCTGACAACTAGTCTTTGAAAACATTTCCGCAGGTTCTTGCATCTGTTTGGGTCTCCCAGATCTTTTCTGTCTGGCAACATCACCTGTTGTCTAAGCATTATGTCAAAGTACAATGACAATAAAATTGATTCTGATTCTGATTAACTTATTCTCATGACAGCTAATGAAAATAGGGAATTGCTGTGCTTTTATGGTTTGTAAATTTCAGAATAGCTGGGTCTGGGGAAGACCAGTCACTTTAGGATCTTGTTTTCAGGCTTGTAATGGGCTGCATCAGTGGGATATTAGCAACAAATTTTAAATTAAGGTCTTTGGGGCCGGGGGCAACACAGAGTCATGTTAATTAGAGTTTTATATTAAACAATTAATTCATTTCATAATGTTAAACAAGACTATTTAAGAATTTATGTTTCCAGCTTTTTTTTCCTCACAGTTCACTGCAACAAGCAGTGATGAGTAAATGATGGCTCAGCTTAAATTATATATTGTTTTGCTTCTAACTATTTTTTGATTGATAGTTTATTGTTAGGACTTTAATATTTTGGAGGTTTTTTTGCTCAGGAGTTGAATTGGCCGTTATGGCAAAATGTCGTATCGCGAAACTTCAGGAAATTTTTATTGTACACATTATCCTGCCAAATGTAATATTTCTGACATCTGCCAAGTTATAACAGACAAAAGTAAGCCAACATTTTAGAAATACTACCAAAAGCTATAAATTAAATAATGTGCTGTCGATCCAATCCCTAATAAACTGGACTTTATTCATCAAGCACTCCATTTGGAAGGGTGTTTAAGTACTAGTGATATCCACTATATGTTCTGAAAAGCTTCTTGTGACATATAGTGATGTCATTTATCACAGTAAAGATAAATACTGTCATATTGGCCAACTCTACTGAGGAGTGTACATATACTTAGCATGTTTATCACGTGCTGTATTAAACGTACTGGAGTAAGTTCATTGTAGCAGTGTTCAGGCCTTTTCAATATTAATAGATATTCAAGTACCCAGACACTGTGCAAGTGGCTTGACCTTCATTCTACATAAATATGTAATTTGCTGGCCTCTAGCAAATGCATTGTGCAATGTATAATGAGTATAAATGTCCAAATTGCCTCTGTTGTTTGAGAACATTTTTTTTTATTATGAGAAACTATAGTTGATATTTAACTGTTCACAGATCAGTGTCAGTCAGAGCTCAGGGTAAGGTGGGTGTTTGCCCTCTGCAGGTTTCTTCTCTTCTTCATATTCATTGTTTCCTTTAGCTTACACTGCACTTTCACAAACACTCCTCCAAATTAAATTACATAAACACACACACATACTCTCCGTCATACCACCAAATTACTCAGTCTCTGGAAAAAAGGCACTGCCAGCATAATATACCCCAGCATTTTACACTGAGGTGGCTGCTGTGCTAATAAATTACTACCTCAGACTCAACATTACCAACCATGTAATTATGCATCCAAAGCATGTATGATTCAGTAAGCTCTCTGTCCAGCACTTTCATCTGGCCAGCACCTTCCTCAGCATTCAGACAGAGAAAAGAATAGGATCCCAGATGTTTTTTTTTCCTAAGAAAAATAAATAAATCAAAAGAAATGCTCTTGCAAGTAAAGATATATGAGCAAGAGCGAACAAAAAAGCCAGGCCAGTGAAAGACATGGAAAGAAAGAGATGGAGAAAAGGCCAGATAAGACAAAAGATCTTCACTCGGGGAGAAGCAGACAGAGAGAGACAGATAAAAGAAAGAGGGTGGGTGAAAGAGAGGCAGACAAGAAAGAAGAGAAAGAATGAGAGCTGCATGTGAAGTTGTGTGTCTCCTTGTGCTCCACGCTCTCAAACTCAAAGAGTGGCTGGATTGGAAAATGCCTCCTGCCAGAATGGGTCAGCCTCTCAGGACCTGTGGGCTCCTTTTACAGATTGTTCTCTGTTCTGCTGTGTGTCTCCTAAAGCCCTTCCTTATGCTCTTGTAAAAGGCCCATTTTCCAGTTTTTTTCTAATATTTTTTAATGTTTTTTATTTTATGTATCAAAACCCCCAAAATATGGCATATGCCTATATTTATACACTTGGCAAAATAGCAATGTTATTTCAAATCAAGTCAAATGTAGCATAAACTGTTGTTTTATTTACTGTTCACATGGGTTCTCCTGCAGTGGAGTTGGAATCCAAAATATTTAATTTCATATACAAATATCACAACCAGCAAAAAGCAATTCATTGATTTATTTTATTATTAAAGTATTAAAAAAATAATTATTTGCCAAATTAAGCCTTGTACTACAATTGAAAGGAAATAAAAGTTTTTCTTTAATTACTACTAAAATATGGTGTACTGTTTGTTATCTAATTCACAGTTATACCCTTAATTACACTAACTAAACTAATAACACAAACAGTTGTACTGTTCATGTCTTGTATTGAGCAGATTGACTTAACATCCTCGTGTCAGCCACTCTCTACAAGAGCAAATTGTGTTTAAATTAAGGAGATAAGATTGAAAGAGTGGGTTTCACAGGTGTTTTGTCCATTAAAAGTACACAAAATCTGTTCACTGACAAATTTGTTCTACTCAAGAACAGTTGGTAGTATGAACCATGCCTCAGTGCAAAAACTTTCAGAATAACTTAGAACATAGAGACATATGAAGCTGGAAAAGAGCTACAGAAGCCCATGTACATCAATCCATGGTTAGACAAACTTCTCAAATGGAGAAAATTCATGGCTGTTGGTACTCTTCCTAGAAGTGAGCATCCTGTAAGTTAACTACAAGAGCACAACTTATAAACCAGAAAGAGGTGGAGCAGCACTAAAACCACATGCCAGCTGTTAAGCATGGTGTAGGCAGTATCATAATATGGGACTGCTTTGATTCTTTAGGGCCCGGATGTCTTTTGATCACTGACGGAACATTGAACTCAATAGTGTATCAAAACATTTTCCAGGAGAGTTTACAGGCAGCAGTCCATGACCTCAAGCTGAAGAGGGCTGTACACAGAAAGATATGACAGAAATACTGATGAACTGAAACTCATTTTCATTGAGAATTGGTCCAAAACTCCTCCTCAACTTTGTGCAAATCTTATGTGTAGTTACAAGAAATGGTAGAAAAGAAAGGGTTTGCTTATTTTTTCTGTTTTGCACTGTGGAGGTTTGCTTAATGCACTCAATAAAAGACATGAAAGTACAACTGGTTGTGTTAGTAATTTAGTTTGTTTGTGTTTGTAATTGTAACTCAGACAAAGATCAGACCATGTTTATTAGTAATCACTGCTGATATACGGATAATTTCACAGGGTTCACATACTTTTTCTTGCAGCTAAGTTAAGTAAGTTATAAATACTTTTAAAAAATTTGTCATCTTGAGGGTTAATAGATATTTCCTTTTAATTTTCTATATAAAAACATTTTAATAAAGTGACCAAAGGAGAAAGTCATGTAAGGTGATTTGAGGTTAAACATTTGAATGAACAATATCATGTTAACTGTATTTACTGTAACAAGTACAGTGTTATATAATTACTAATACATGATGAAACAAATGCAGCACGGTGGCTTAGTGGTTAGCACGTTCACCTCTCAGTGCTGAGGTCTTGGGTTCGAGTCCACATCTGAGCGGAGTTTCCATGTTCTCCCTGTGTCTGCGTGGGTTTCCTCCGGGGACTCCGGTTTCCTCCCACAGTCCAAAAACATGGAGATTAGGTGAATGAGTCTGTGTATGAATGTATGTATGTGTGTATGCCCAGATATGGTTGGCACTCTGTCCTGGGTGATCCCCCTAGAGTATGCTGTGCGCTTCTCACCGGTGTGTGTGTGTGGTTGAGTGTGTATAAATGGAGTGTGTTGATTGTAAAGCGTCCTTGGGTATCTAGAAAGGCGCTATGTAAGTGTAACATTCATTCAAATGCAATGAAAATTGCTGAATCTAATAATGCAAGCCACTTGAATATTTCTGTTAAAATGCTGATGCTTAACATTTCTTCTGTTAATTGGTGAAGACAAAAGGAAAACCAAATCTGGCAGAAATATTGTATAACTAACACTACCACAGTGTCTTTGTCAAGAGCTTTAGCGTTATCATGATTATATCACAATATAATAAAGCCGAGGGTTTAGTATAGCTGTTTACTCTCCACCAAAAGTTTAGCACATGACAGCACAATGTCCTGGGCACACTGGAATATGAGATATTAGTATGTAAACAACCTCAAAAACCAATATTAAATTAGAATAACAGACCTGTGCAAGTGTTTTAACTACAGTATGTCCTGTTATGTACACTATGTACTATTTGTAGATTTGATCATAGTTCCAAAACACCTAGAGAAGACATGGAAAATGTGCAGTGACCCTAAATGTTGGAGTGATTTTGTGTGTGTGTGTGTGTGTGTGTGTGTGAGAGCAAAATGGCTGTAGTTTTGCATCATATAGCTTTTTATATCGATTGGCTTGACTTGCTAATCTATCCATTATCACACCCGCTTTATCCTTATCAGGGTCGTGTTTATTCGCTCATCCCCTCACTGGGGGCAGGGCAGGGCACACACACACACCCATACGGACAATTTAGAGTACCCAAACCACCTGACCTCCATGTTTTGGGACTGTGGGAGGAAACCAAAGAAAGACCCCGGAGGAAACCCACGCAGACACGGGGAGAACATGGAAACTCCGCTAAGATGGGGACTCAAACCCAAGACCTCAGCACTGAGAGGCAAATGTGCTAACCACTAAGATTAACATTAAGATTAAGAGATTAAGATTCACCAGTTTGCCAACGTGATTTTTCACACAATGGAATTTGACCTCCACATTTAACCCATTTGTGCAGTGAAACACACACACACACACACACACACACACACACACACACACACACACACACACACACTAGTGAACACACTAGGCTGTGAGAATTTGTGCCCAAAGTGGTGGGCAGCCCTTATTCACTGGCACCCAGGGAGCAGTTAGGGGGTTAGGTGCCTTGCTCAAGGACACTTCAGTCATGTCCTGTCTGGGGATCGAACCGGCAACCTTCTGGTCACAAGACCAGATCCTTACCACTGCCCCCACTAAGCCACTGTGTCGCCCCTGACTGGATAATAAACTATACATTTTTAAAACAAAATAGTATTTTTTAACCTATTTTTATATTTATATCAAAAAGGCAACTATTATTTTAGTGATATGGGCCCTTTAAAACCTAATAATGATGATGGTATCTTGAGCGGAACATTTCTGGAACTGAAGTGTGATGAAGACTTGGTCATACTAATCATAGAGACACACACCCACAGCAGGTCTGGAAGATTAAATTTAGTGTACTTTGAACTAGACTGCAGAAAGGGGCAATGAGGATTCTGAATTAATGTAGCGGATTAGATGGCTGTGATCAAGATGCAGAGGTAGAGAAATGTGTGGGTTTCAAAGCACTGTGGGTGAGGGAACGCTTCTTTTCACTGTGTGTGTGTGTGTGTTTGTGTTTGTGTGTATGTGTGTTTGATCTCTTTTTAGGTGGTTTGGGCAGAGCAGCAGGTTGCCAAGCGGAGGAGGAAGAGAGATATTTACAGCGAGCCCACAGATCCAAAGTTCCCCCAGCAGTGGTACCTGGTAAGTGGACAAGCTTTAGCCTGCAGAGTCTTCCTCAAATCTTCCCTCTATCAGTCAGCAACAGTTAAGCCCTTCAGTCGGTCTCCTGCTGTCAAACCAAAACACACGAGTCTGCCAATAGCTTTTGTTTTGGCATTTGCAATTATAAGTCTTACAGCCATTGCTTGGGTATTTTAATTGAATTTGTCAGTGGAACTCAATCATCTGCAGTGTCAAAGAAACTGCTCTCATTTAAACAAGGCCTTTCAATCACGATTTGATTGGGATAATGTAGCCATGCTCTAGATATATATAGAGATAGAAAGAATGAAATAGGGAGAGAAAGGGAGATGGAGCGGTCTATTAACCTTAAGGTTGTTCTTTTAAATAATTCATTTACAAAGATATTAGCTATTAAAGAAATACGTCTTCGCCCGCCAAGCCAGGCAGGTAAAAATAGAAAGAAATGAATGAAGAAAGATGACTGAATGGGTGCAGAACTCTATTGTAGCCATGCATGAACCATTGTTTGAGTGTAGCTGCAGCCTTGCCTCTATAAACTATGCAGCTTGTGTGTTGCATGTGCACTAATGTGTTTTGCTCATCGCTGACAGAAATGATCTGCAAACATCAAACCAAAAGCCATCACTGCCATGGAGTATTAGATGTGTAATCTGTTAAATATTCGTCTCTTTCATGCCAGCTGACAGGCCATCTGCATTCAAAACCATGCAGAGCTTCTGATGGCGCTGTACTAGGAATGCAGATGCCATGTTGTGATAGAGGATGTTTTTAGTAGGTTATTTATTTTCACTGAGCAGAACAACTCATTTCATTTGTGACAGTTTGGCTGTTTTGCAGTGGTTTAAAAAGGGCCCAGTTATCTACAATCATGTCAGTTGCTGTCTTGCTACTATGGACACACCCAATAGCAGAAATTACATTCAGTACATCAAACAGTGGGATTCCTTTCAAAGGAGAATGGGTAAAAAAGCCGAAGAAAAGCAAAGAGAAAAGTGGAGCAAATAGTGAGTGATTTAACGATAATGGACAGTTATGGCTGGAAGAAAAGAAGAAAAGAAATGGAGGAAAAAAAGAACAGGATGGAAAGAATAAAGGAAACATGTAGAATAAGAAATGAGGAATACAGTAACAAAAAGTGGACTAGAAGCTGGAAGGTGTTGCATCATATTTGGTGTGTAGACATTGACTGTGGAGGTTCGCTTTCCCCGTATGGATTTATGGAGTATACAAGTTAGTGACCCAGTGTGGAATCATGGATTGTGGAAGTCTGAAGTCTGCTATCTGATGTGGACTTGTGGGGTGTAGAATCTACCAGATGGGACCTGATAAAACATGTTTCAGGATCATTTTCTAATCATATTTATTTATGTAGTAGACTTGTATGTCAGAATAGCTCTGGTGTTCTTGAGATACAGGGGAATGAGGCTGAGCAGTAGTCAGTTGTGATAACACTTTAGATGATGAGAGGGATGTGTTGGATTGGTGGAAAGATCTTGCTTGCTGAACTCACCTGAGGATAGAGGAACTACATTGGTTAACAGTTGAGCCCTGTCCAACTTTGGCTAAAATATTGGAATGCCCTGCCCAGTGCCTAATGGATGGGTATGGGGACTCACCACAGCTCTATACTAGATTAAACAGTTAAGATAATGGATGGATTGATGGGTTAACAGTTGGTCAGGGGTGGGAGGATGCTGTTTTTTGCTGGGTAATGTTGCCAGTTCAAAAAAAAAAAATCAAAAATTCAAGCTTAGTAACAAACACTGTAGTAACACAGCACTATAAACTCAGGTCTGTGGTAATCCAGCTGTTAGTACAGTAAGATCTGGGTCAATCCTGATCCATGATCGTGAAGACCTATATTAGAGTGTGTATTCTGTTTCCTCAGCCTGGTTTGGACCAAACAGGTCTCCCTACTGACAGATGCTGTGTGGTGAAAATAAGCTGGTCCACATAACAGATGTGTGCATGTGTGTGTGTCACATCAGGAATCCTCGCTTATTAGCATTAACTCGTTGGGTGGGCTTTCCTTCACTGGAAAAGGTTCAGTGTGTGTGTATATGGCCTTGTATTTATCTCTTTGTGGGAAACAAATGTCCTCATTATGATAAAAGTGCAGGTGGGAAAGTGGGGAAGATTTGCTGGCTCACATAATGAATCATCCTGTTTTTGCCACTAAATCTGCAGTAGCAGAAAGGTTAAGATAAAAGGTTAAGATTAGGTTTAGGTGTATAACTAAATGACAGTGTGTCAGTGGAATGTTCTTAGAAATGTAGTAATACTGAATGTGTGTGTGTGTTCAGCAGGTGGGCTCATCATGCTGTATTGTCAGTCAGAGTGTGTGGCGTGGTTAAATTGTGTAGTGCAGTATGTCTGAGGCTTCATGTAGAGAATGTTCCACAGCGCGCTTCGCTACTGCACTCTCCACGTCAAACACTCTCACTCCTGCTGACAGACCACCACTGCACAAACTTACTCTCACTTACTCTCTCACTTATTTGTGCTGCTGTACTGCATTCTCACCAAGTACTGCATGATGCATAGAACTGTGAAATTTTACATCTAAAAGCTTTTTATCAGGGCCAGAATGATTTATTTGTTAGACAGCAGTAATATTAGAATACATACAAATAACATTAATGCAATAAGTAGTATCCTGAACCGGACAAAGCAGGTAAGATAATGGATGGATGCATAGTAAGTAGTGACTATATGTGTATGTATGCATGTGTGTGTGTGTATACAGTACCCGTCACAAGTTTGGACACACCTTCTCATTCAATGTTTTTCTTTTTTTCTTCATTGTAAATAAACACTGAAGTCATCCAGACTATAAAGGAACACATAATTAATCATGTAGTAAACTTAAATGTGTTAAACAAACCAAAATATGTTTTAGAATTTAGATTTTTCAAAATAGGCACCTTTTGCTTTGATGACAGCTTTGCACACTCTTGGCATTCTCTCAGTCAGCTTCATGAGGTAATCACCTGAATTGGCTTTCCAACAGTCTTGAAGGAGTTCCCAGAGCTGCTGTGCACTTGTTGCCTGCTTTGCTTTCACACTGTTGTTCAACTCATCCCAAACCATCTCAGTTGGGTTTAGATCAGGTGATTGTAGACGACTGGTCTAATGTCCATTCCTCGTATTCCTTGACCCAAGCCATTCTCTTTCTCTTGTTGTTCTTCCTTAAAAGTGGCTTCTTTGCAGCAATTTGACCATAAAGTCCAGATTCACGCAGTCTTGTCTCAGCAGTTGATGTTGAGATGTGTGTGCTGCTTGAACTCTGTGAAGCATTTCATTGTTCTTTTATCTGGGATGCTGTTAACTTGCGGTTCCTCAGGCTGGTAACTCTGATGAACTTATCCTGTGCAAAATAGGTAACTCTTGCTCTTCTTTTCCTGGGGCGGTCCTGATGAGAACCAGTTTCATCATAAGGTTTGATGGTCTTTGCGACTGCACTTGAGGATACTTTCAAAGATTTTTCAGATTGACTGACCTTCATTTCTTAAAGTAATGTTCTTGCCATAATATGGATTAGTACATTATGCAAATTGGGCTTTTCACTGTATACCAACTCTACCTCTTCCCAACACAACTGATGTCTCAAACACATTAAGAGGGCAAGAAATTCAAGTAATGAACTCTTGACAAGGCACAGCTGTTAACTGAAAGCCATTCTAGATCAATACCTCAAAGCTGACTGAGAAAATGCCAAGAAAATTGTCATTTAAGCAAGAGGTGCATACTTTGAAGAATCTAAAATATAAAATATATTCTGGTTTGTTTTACACTTTTTTGTTTACAATTCCATATTCCATTCCAAATTTTTGTATGTATGTATGTATATATATAATCATTGTGTTGGTTTACAGATGTCTTGTC
>BRDA01005347.1:15622-60194 GCA_036984385.1 Crenuchus spilurus | reverse complement strand
CCTGCTGGAGGTCATTTTGCAGGGCTCTGGCACTGCTCCTCCTTGCACAAAGGAGGAGGTAGTGGTCCTGCTGCTGGGTTGTTGCCCTCCTACGGCCCCCTCCATGTCTCCTGGTATCTGCTCCATGCTCTGAACACTGTGCTGACAGACACAGCAACCTTCTTGTCACAGCTCACATTGATATGCCATCCTGGATGAGCTGCACTACCTGAGCAACGTCTGTGGGTTGTAGACATCACCTCATGCTACCTCTATGGTGAGAGAACTGACAAAATGCAAAAGTGACTAAAACATCAGCCAGAAAGGATGAGAACAGAGAAAAGGTCTGTGGTCACCACCTGCAGAACCACTCCTGAATAGGGGTTGTCTTGCTAATTGCCTCTCATTTCTACCTGTTGTCTGTTCCATTTGCACAACAGCAGGTGAAACTGATTCACAATCAGTGTTGCTTCCTAACTGGACAGGCTGGTTTCACAGAAGTGTGGTTGACTTGGAGCTACATTGTGTTGTGTTCCCTTTATTTTTTTGAGCAGTGTATATGAACCATTTGAAGCCAGTATCTTGTAGCACCTCCATTAGCAACAATAACTTGGGAGTAAACATGTCCTCTACCTACTAAGTCTGTTATCAGTGCCCATTGCCTGTTTCTCTTGGCAGAACCGAGTGAGGTTTTAGGGATATCTAGGTCCTGCTTCACTATCTCAGCTGCATTCAGGTCAAAACAGAAATCTTCTTTCTCCTAAGCGATTCTTTGGTAGGCTCATAGTAGCCCTGTTTTAGCTTCCTAACGGCATGATGTTTTGTTCAGAACATTCTCCTGGTAGACATCACAGTTCATTGTCTCTTTAGTTATGTTGACTTGTCCTGCTCCAGATTAAAGCAGGTCCCAGATCCTGACATTCCCACCACCATGCCTGACTGTTGAGATCAGATTCTTTTGGTGGTAGTTAGTGTTGGGTTTTCTCAAAAACAGCAATTGTGGATTGTGAGCAAAAAGGTCAGTTTTGGACTGTATGTCCAGGGAATGCTTTCAGGATTGTGCTCTGTGTTCTCTGGCAAAATGAAAATGGGCAGTTTGGTTCTTTTTGACAGCAGTGGCTTCTTCATGGCAACCCGTCACCTTTATTTGTTACAACATATAAAACAAGGTTTGACCTAAAGTGCTTTCCCGTCAAAGCAGAGATGAACAAAAATATACACAAATAAAGAATACAACTTATAAACCAGCCTAAAAGCTAAATCGATCAGTAACATACAAACACAAAAGCAGAAAAATAAAAAAAGGCAATAACTAAGATGAGCCTGAAGTCAAATAAATTAAGAGGAATAATGTAAAAGACTGAGCAAAATGAAAAATCTAAAATAAAAACAACATAAAATAGTAGGACAGTGCTGAAAAATGAATTGAGTGGAGTTGACAAAAGGTCATGAGGCAACCTAAAAGAGAATTAAAAGCAAGAGAAGAAAGCTGATCTAAAACGCTCTCCAAATGCCTCACAGTGAACTGATGGAGCTCAAAGCTTTTTGAGATGGTTTTATAGCCTTCACCCTTCTGCTGTGCTTCACCGCCCTCTTTCTGATGTTCTTTCCTCTTGGCATCATGTGATTTTCATTCACTTGTATGGGTAACATTAAACTGACCAGATTCCTAACCTTTTCTTAATAGCCCAATTCAAACACTTTCTCATCTCAGCTCTTTTGATTGGTCAGTTAGGTTATTTGCATGGTCCAAGTTTGTATGGGGGCAGACATGTTTATGGCGGCAGCATGGCCTAGTGGTAAGGATCTGGTCTTGTAACCAGGTGGTCACCAGTTCGATCCCCAGACAGGACATGACTGAAGTGCCCTTGAGCAAGGCACCTAACCCCCTAACTGCTCCCCGGGCGCAAATTCTCAAAGCCTGGTGTGTGTGTGTTTCACTGCATGAATGGGTTAAATGCGGAGGTCAAATTCCGTTGTGTGAAAAATCACATTGGCTAAATTGGTTAATCTTAATTTACTGACTTCTACCCTCTGAAGTTCACTAGTGCAACAATGGTCACAGCACCAGCACTAATTCTTGTTTTCATGCAACATCCATGCTTATCTTTAGGCCAATCAGTTTGGCGCCCTCAGCAACCACCCCACCCCTGTTGAACAATCCCTGGCATTATCCCCCCCCCAAACCCTGGGGAACAACACTACAGCAACCACTGACAATACCCCCCTTCCCAACTACCCCGCTGTCAATGGACCAACAGTTTGTGAGTAAACCCACCCTGACACGGCTGCCCATATCGCCCATATCAGAAACCGCTCCTGAGACCAATATATCGACCTGGTAATTACAGGATCTTTAAAATGAAGATTTTGTAGTAATACATATAATTGCATAAGGGTTTCAGACTTTCAAGCAGTACTGTATACTTAAAGTTGATAGCGTAGCTTGCTCCATTAGATTCGTGGTGGTTATAGCCAGAGGAGTTTTCAATAGAGACATCACATTATTTCAGAAGACTGCCTCGCTCAGTGGCAGAATGGTGGAGGCAGTACATATAGCCATTTGAGAATATTAGACTCAAGCACAGTCTATAGGATGCCATACGAGTCTCCTAAAAAGGACTTGCATGGTCCAAGTTTGTAATAATTTCCATTTAATCTTTTACATTTGAGTTTGTGCTGAAAGCTTTCAGCTTCCCGAGTGTAAAAGTGTTGAGAAGTCCTTGAAAACAGATGAAATTCAAGTGATAATGGAGTTGGCTGAAGGCTGTAATTTGGATTGCAGTTTGTGGAACTGAATGTGTGTGCGTAGTTCCACGCTAGCCTTGGCAGCACAAAGTGTTAATAGAAAGATATAAACCCAATAATTATGAAAAGCATTAAGCTGTATCTGCAGTATTTGTTACAGCACGGAAAAAAAGTTATAGCCCACTGAATATGAAAGTGGTCTTAGTGATGCAGGCGTTATATCTTCATATTAGTTAGACTTTATATCCATTATATACCTTTGACTCAGTGTCTGAAGTGTTTGAGGAAGGCCTAGCTCACTATAGATGCAATCACTATAGTAAAGTAATGAAATTACTGTTGCTATTATCAACAAACCCTATATATTTATGGTTTAGCTCAACCTAAGCACTTACTTTCAGCCAAAAAACAAGCCTGCTGGGAGCTGAACATACTTGTATGAGCATCCTCCTGATAGACAAAGTAATTTTCCTTGCCCCAAAGGAAGCCTTATTGATTTTGAGGTTTGATGCACTAAAACCTGTCAGAATGGGTGTGGGAAGAAGCTCAAAACAGTATTTGACATTTGTTTTCCAGAAGGTCCAGAGTAAGGCCTGTTTAAGGGTTTCACGCTTTGGGCTTTGTCGTGGTATAGTTCAGCTCCATGAGTAAACAATACAAATCGTGCAATGGAAATGACACTTCTGTATGTCAGCAGTAAGTCTTTCATATAATATATACGACACAGCAATGAACTTTCAACAATGTCGTCTAGCATTTATCATTTTTATTTAACAGCCATCAATGGTCATTAAATTCATTGCAAAAATTCTGGTGTTTGTGTTTTATTCAAAGCTTCATCTTGTTTTATAAACAGACGTTCTGAGTAATAGCCTTTATCTGGATCAGTGCCTTAGCTAATCAAGGCCTCTGTAAGAACTTGCAATTGATGTTAATTCATTGTGCTTTTAGCTTTAAAGAAGCTGCTTTGAGTGCATCTACACTTTCAACACAGCTCTGTTGGACAAAAAGAAAAAGTAGCAACCGTCTAGAGGTTGCATGCATTATTTATACTGGGACACGCACGTAGTTAAACATGCAGACTGATGACTAAACCTTGAAGCCCTTTTGTAATTCATCTGCAGCTGTGGGCATAACTTACAACTGATAGCCTCATAAGTTTCCTCTTCAATGTGTGGCATATGCAGCGGGAGAACAATACTACATATTTATAAAAGGCAACAGCAGTTCTCTTGACTTCTTGGGGATGGATGAGAGCAATCCGTGCAGTCTCCCATCCATGAATTGTGGAGAGATCTAGTTTATGGAAATAGTCCATTTAAAATGCTTTCCATAATTAGCTCAGCTGGGAGAGAGGGGCAACTCTAATTCATGCCTGGAGCAAGTGCATGCCTGGCATTATAACTGACTGGGACTCAACTTTCATCTGCTATTACAGGGCAGGAGCTGCAGAGGGTCCTTTAACTTAGCCTGAGCCAAAGTCATGTTCACTATTCATCATTAACACTCACTACAAAGGGCTTGTTAAAAATACATACATCTGCCCTTCTCCATACTTCTCTAAGGCAGGAACATTGAGGAAGTGTTTAAAAGTTCCAGTACAGTGAAGCTGTTTCTATTGTAGCTCTGCTTAGTTATGTTGTCATACTCAAGTCATTTGTTTCAAGCCTTACTAAATACACCTGATTATTCCCTCCAGATGTTCTCTTCAGTCTCTAATTAATTGCATTAGTCCTGCACAGGCAGGTGGGGCTGTCCACATACCAACGTCTCTATATAAGAAGCATTTCAATGCAACTTTGATTTCATCCTTGAGGCCTGTGATGTACTGTAGGTGGTGTAGTTCTCTAAAAATGCTACTGTTTTGGGTCATCAATAACTTTTAAAGTAATAACTTTATACGACAGCATCCACAGTGATGCGGGCTCTGTGTGGGTCTGTCTTACAAAGACCGTTTACAGGTCAATTTAAGTTCTAACCCTCACCTGGTCATGAGCTTTGGGTAATGACCAAAAGAATGAGGTTGTGAATACAAGCGGCTGAAATTAGCTCATTTCGTAAGGTGTCTGGGCTCTACCTTAGAGATAGGGTGAAGAGTTCGGACATCCGGAAAGGGCTCGGAGTAGAGCCGCTGCTCCTTCACGTCGAGAGGAGCCAGTTGAGGTGGTTCTAGCACCTGGTATCGATGCCTCCTGGGCGAGGTGTTCCGGGCATGTCCAGTTGGAAGGAAACCTCAGGGAAGACCTTGGACATGCTGGAGAGATTCTCTCTCTCTGCTGGCCTGGGAATGCCTTGGAATCCCCTCATACGAGCTGGAAGAGGTGGCTGGAGAGAGGGATGTCTTGTCTTTTTTGCTTGGGTTGTTACCCCCACGACTCGGACACGGATAAGCAAAAGATGATGGATGGACGAACTTTGTACAAAGTAATTCTGGACCATTTCTGTTGGTGACCATATACTCGCCTCACTAACTGTATTTCAATAACTCTGCTAGTATTTGTCCCCTAAACAGGAACTTCTCCATGACTTCATAGTTTAACCGATTAGCATGCTTGTCTTCTTTCATCAGAACTCCAGATGCAAGTTTGCGTTTCAAATGTTCCTTTAGAGTCTTTTCTGACAGGCTGTCTGTTCTGGCAGAGTGATGGAGAAGGGCGAGCGCTCACTCTGATGCTTTCTGTGCTCCGGGGAACTTTCAGAATCATCAGTGTACCTCACCTAAACTGCTAACCTCAGCCACTGCAAGAAAAACTTCTAAATTGATGTCAGATCAGCACACACTGGCAATTTCTACCAATACCCCCAAGTGATGGAAGAGAGTGGGCTGGTCTTGCAAGAAGCTAGCAGCTCAGCAGGGATCACTGCTCACTCTCTTCCCCTAGACACAGGGCTTCCTGCTTGGGAGCACAGGCTGAGATATCAGACAGGATTCTCTAGTTATTGTCCTGGTGCTTGGATTGTGGGTGGTAGATAAAAACGGAAAGACCTCCGCTCCAGTTCACATCACACTTCTACACAAAAGATGACCCCTTACTGCCCCCTGTCTATGTACTAAGGAGCAACTGCACGAGAGACTCCTACCCTCCTACCATTAGAGCAGGCACGATCAAGCCTGTGGTGATGCTTTGAATTTCTCAGTTCCCATTCAGCTTGGAGAGGTTTTGAGTACAGCACAAAGCAACAATCAAGCAAACATACGTCAAATAATGTCCATGGCTGATGTTTATTAAATGTTCACTTGAACTGATTTGCATTTTTGCTTCTTTTTATGCATCTTTTTTCCATTAACACACTTCCAGGAGGGAATAAACACAGCAAAGAAAAAATATATATATATCTTCATCTCAAACAGAACATAAAAACTCAAACTTTTTGTTCACATTGTACTACACAAATGAGAACAGCTACAGAGGGACTTGTCCAAACAGCTTTAGGGCAAGTATGGTCTGAGGGTAAAGCAGGCCAAGAGGAACAGCATGGCCAGGAGATGTGTGAGATAAACAAACATAGTGCAAGCAGAGGGTCAAAACAGCTCAAGGCCAAAGCTATTCTAGTAAACAAAAACAACCCTCGGAGCAATCGGATCCAAAAATAAGTCAAAATAGCCTGCATAGGTGAGCAATGCAAATGTACAAAATATCAGATATGCAACGATGTGTTCACTGCAGTTTATCAAGGAGTAGAGCTAAAGCTCTCGGAAGAGACGCCTCCACCTAATCCTGATGTTAATCATTAGCTTTTCCTACGTTCTCTTCTACCAAGAATACACATTATAGGTCCGCTGACCTGGGCAGTTAATGGTGGAGTTGCGTGGGCTGTGGAAAAGGTGAGCTGTAGTTAGTACCACAGTTTCTGTAGCGTAGATGTAAGCAACAGCGACAACTCACTCAAAGATTATGGTGAGTGCTTCTGACCACTTCTCCTACAGCATGTTGGGAGAAATGTTGAGTGTTCAGCTTTCACAGTAATTCATAGACTTGAGGCTCTACAGAGAAGTTGGCAGCAGAGTTAGCCAAAAGTAAAAGTGGGAGACATCACAGTTTAACAGGCATCTCCCTCCTGGCAGAATGTAATGCATTCACACTGAATGGCAAAGTTAAGTATTGCGCAGAATGGCTGTTTGCAGTCAGACAGAGACAGACTATGAACAGATTATGATCGACACCACTGCAATGAAACTTTACAATGCATCTGCTGGGGCTATGCTTCTCCTCAGCACAATGCAATTAGTGATAACAACCACTGATCTCTATACACACAGGGAGATGAGATGAGCCTTCAGGCTGAGCTTAGATCAGAATATATTGGGAGAATTTCCAGGAGACCCAAAATCGGTCAAGTGCATCCTATTGCTCCTCTACACTACGTACAAGATGGTAACTGGTACACTACATAGACATTCTGTTCATATTACCTTCACACTGTGCTGTATATAATCATCAGTCACTAGTGTTTCCCCACCATATTGTATTACACAAATGCTCAAACGTAGGTAGAGGTATCGTTATCTACTGCAAAAGGTGTCAACCTTCAGACCTAGCAGCCCACAGCACTGCAGAGTTTAGCACATCTTATTTAACACCTGATTCAACTCATCAGCACATTATAAATGAGTTGAAATTGGACTGCAAGAACAGAGTAAACTAAGCTCTGAAGGACTGTTACCCTCCAACCCTTGAGTTGGACACCCCAGATCTACTGCATCCTTTATACCTTTATGCTACACCATCATCCTTAGCACTATGAGCCAGGGAGACACTGCAAATAATCCATAACGAGCTGATTTGGAGAGAGCAGCATTTTTCAATAAAAAAGTAAGGGTGGGCAATATGAGGATATTGTGGTCAGTTCAATCACATTGTTTTTCTGAGCACATGTATATCATCCGTACTTAAAGAACCCTGAACAACTGTAGGACTCATTACAAAGAGCATAATGAGAAGCAGGTTTTGGTAGTAAGCAATACTGGGCTTTTTTGTTTCCACTTCTCAAACCTCGGAAAACTAAATATTGTGATAATCTGTACACCACGGAAATGTCTTCAAGTATCATGATATATTTTTGCTGTATTGCCCACCCCTACCATAAAAAGGTCCCCACAGTGACAGAAAAAGAACATGGACAGGACAAGGAAAGCTCTTCCAACTCATTCCCAATAACCAGAAGAAGATCATGAGAACCCAAGATAAGGAGAAACCAAATCAGGCCTAGTCAGTGACTGATGCGCGAGTGCGAGTAGAATGTTTTGTAGGGCAAGTCCCTAAACGGACAGTAGACGATATAAACAATCTCTACTCAGCTGCCAAAATGAGCGAGCGAGCACACATTCACAGGAACATGCAGCTATGGCAAGCAGCACAGTCCACAGAAGTACAAAAAGGGAAAGGAGGTTGGAGCTCAGAGGACACAGCAAAACAGTTTCAAGCACAGCTTCTGCAGAATGGTGTTTAAAGAAAAGAAGGAAAAAAAAAACATTACCCCCAAAAGCCAAATGTAGCTTCGCATATTGCACTCAGTCCCAGTCGGGCTTCACCACTTCATAAAGAGCCGGAGACATGTATACATACAGTACAGAGTCCAAGCTTGTCAACAAGGGCAAGAATATAGAAGATAGAGAGATGAGAGACGGAGAGAGAGAAATGCCAGTGGTTCCAGCCAGGACGACAAATAAAAATAATAAAATCTCAAATGATCCTCGTCCATCATCCATACCTAATAAAAAGCCACTAGTCATCCTCTGAAATTAATCTCAAGAATATAAAAAAAGAAAAAAGTCAGATTCTTCATATCTTCATGGCCCTTGGTTCTGAAACGGCTCCTGTATGGGTAGCTGGTGCTGAAGCCTCCCTTGTAGAACTTAAGTCTTTTAAGGGTCCAGCAACATCCATATTGATACATACATATTCTTGGTTTCACATATTTAGGCTCATCCTCTGCCAGCAAGACAGAGAAACTCTGTAAATGTCCGGCTGTTCTGCACTGACAGCAATGTGCAGGCTGCTGTGATGGGCCTGGGCCTCAGTGTATTGAGGCCTAGCGCAGTTTGAGCTTGAAGGTGGACAGCTCCATGGGCTCCAGGCTGACGATGGAGCTGTTGGACAGAGGAGGGGCCGAGTACAACAGGGTGAGAGACATGGGCTGCAGTAGATGCAGATCCAAACCCCGGAACAATGTCGACACAACCAACTAAAGACAGAGCACACAACAGTCTCACATCAGTCCAAGAAAATTACATTTTAAAACTGCAAGTAAAAAAAACTGCACTCACCAGAGCTAATTTAATTCATAAAAGCAAACTTGGGGACATACGTTTTGGATTTAAGCCTGCATAAGCTTTAAGCCTTTCTTCCCCTTCGTATTTTCAGAAAAGACTTCTGCTGCACCTTGTGCACAAAGCCTTTTCAAGCTATTATTACCGGGGCTCTGTTTTTGCTCCTGGGACTGACCTTGCCTTGTGTAGTACTGCAGTTAAACCCAGGGTTCTGGGCCTCCAGGCCGCAGTCCAGTCCCAGACGGTGCAGCAGGAGAGCAGTGTATGGGGAGGGTGAATGAGTGTCCTGTGGACAACACACAGAAAACATGACACCACTGAGATGCTTTCACAAACCACATTACAATGAGATCATCTCGGAACCATATAAACGTGTGTGTGTACACACATCTCATATCTATATACAAAAGTGAGCGCACCTCTCACATTTCTGCACATATTTTATCTCTTTTCACTGGACAACACTGTAGAAATTAAACTGGGATATAACTTAGAGTAGTCAGTGTACAGCTTATATAGCAGAATAGATTTACTATCTTCTTAACAACACACAGCCATTAATGTTCACATAGCTAGCCACACGTGAGTACACCTCACAGTGAAACCATCCAAATTGTGCCCAATTCTGTCATGCCTCCCTGGTGTCATGTGACCCGTTAAGAGTTAACACTGCATCAACTCGGTCTGAAGGAAGCCTCTTCTGAACCTGATGCACAAGAAAGCCTGTAAAGACAAGCAGTCCCAGCGCATTTCTGGAACCATGTCCTGTGCACGAGACCAAGATAAACTTGTTTGGGTCAGATAGTGTGCAGCATGTGTGCCAATGTCTTGGTGAAAAGTAGTAGGATAACAATGTCTTGCCTACAGTCATGCATGGTGGTGGTAGCATCATGGCCTGGGGCTGCATGGGTACTGCTGGCACTAGGGAGCTGTGATTCATTGAGGAAAACATGAATTCCAGCATGTACTGTGATGGAGCACCTTCGGGCAGCATGACAGTTTTCCAACATGATAACGACCCCAAACCCAAAATGTCAACTGCCTTGCTGAGCAGGGCCGGTTCTAGGGCCGGGCTACGGGGCTATAGCCGCGGGTCTTTTCTTAATAGCCCTGGGTCAACAACTGCACCTCTCTGCAGAAATGTGAGAGGTGTACTCAGTTTTGTGAGATAATAAATATTATATATATAATCTTAATGTTACCCCAACATTAAAAACCTAAATCTGATAATATTTCGCTTTTTGTGCACATTTTTTTCCACAACAGAGTAGAGGTTGCCAAATACACAGCACCAGATGGTACACAGATGTGTGCAAGTTAACCTGGCTTTGAATGCTTCTGAGGTTGAGCAGATGGAAGTCACAGGGCAGGGCAGCAGCCAGTGGTGAGAAGGTGCGGAGAGGGGGCACACCACGTTTCTTCGGAATGACTGGCAGTGCCAAAACCTCATGGTTCAAGATGGCAGAGGTCATGTGACTTAGCAGGGAAGGAAAGCTAACTGGTCCGCTGTCAACAGCCTGTAGAAGCATACGCACAGATTAAATAAGTAAGCTTATAGTACACAACACATAAGCTCCTTTACAACAGCAGCTTGTTTCAGAAGCAAGAAATAAACAAATGTATACGCTGATGGAGCAACGGGCAAATTAAGTAAATAGGAAAACAGTTTTCATTACAAGTCCCAAGAGCACCGTTGCTGGCATCAGAGCTGAAATATTCATCATAGCCATATATCTTATTCTGCACAGGTTTGTCTACTGGACAAGTAATACAGAGACTAGAAATGAACAAAGCACTAAATCATTCAGTGACACGTGGAATAGAAAGCAGCTAAGGTAATGGACAGGAACTAAGTACTACCTATTAGCCTAAAGCTACAGTACAGAGGGGGAGGTGGCAACAGAGTGTGCTACAACCCCTCTGTTGCTGTGGTAACGTTACCTCTTTTTTACTGTCTCCAAAAACATGAGCGATGATTTTATTTAACATGTGGCTGACTTTGGCATAAGAGCCCACAGGCTGCATGCAGTGAGAGAGTGAGTGAGAGATTAATAACAAAATAAAGTTGGGGGGGGGTTATCATGACAAAAGAATGAGAAGTTATGAAATGCAAGTTAGTCTGAGTATGACGGATAGCAGAGACAACATCTATGACAAGCAGAGTCAACATCTATGAAACACAAAATCTCAAACCTAACAGCATTTTCATCCAGGAACGCTTAAAACCATCCCATCACACAAGTAATATGTAATCTACCTCATATCAATGTGCATAAAAATGAAAGAAAGTGAAGAAATGAACAAACTATTAAGGAATAAACAATATGAAGCATGTATAAAAGTCTTGACTTTCATGTGGCATGCCTGTCAGTAAGACTAGTTCAGTAATATGGGAAGAGTGCCACCTAATGGTTGAGTCTATAACTCTCTTTGTTCAGATCAGCAGGTTCTACTCACCCTGCTGCTGCTGGACCTTCTCTCCAACAGTAGACGAAAGCGGTTGGCTGTCCTTTTGTTGTCTTTCACACCTTGTCCTAGACCCCGGTTATCATCCTGCATCAATCTGCGGTCCAGAACCACTTCCAACTGGCCTGAGGAAAGAAGGGAAGAGCCCGAGAAACATCAAAACATTATTTCCTATGGTGAAATATGGACTTCCAGGAAAAGAAAACTGAGCTCAAGTATGTGCAGGATACTGACCGCTGGAAAGGCTGGTGACACCCAGGGCCTGTGCTGTGTGCAAGGTCAGGCGGTACTGGCTGTCCTGGATATAGGCCATGGTGGGCATGGGGTAGAAGTTGGCCTGCAGTGGTAGCTTCTGAAAGTACCTGCGTGGCTGGATCTGAGAGAGGAATCATCACTTAACGGTTTAAAATGATCTTGTATTATTTTAACTGAATGTTTTAAGACTATGATACTAATCCATGTGTAAAAAGTACAAGCACTAAGCTGCCCTACTTTTAGTCATGGATAAAACATTTGGGTTTATCCATTAGGGCTTAATTATTGTTGGCTAAAACATCTTGCCAGTCAGGATTCTTCTGTAGTTTACTACAAGATTAGACTTCATTTGTATACTTGTAGCAAGATTCATTGCCAAAGATGAAAGAGAAAGCACTACAACTGCTTTTGCAGCGTCAGAGCGAGAGAGCGAAAGCAAGAGAGAAAGAGAGAGCAAGTCCTAAAAAGTCCTGTGCAGGCTTAAATGCCTTTATAAGCAGACTGACCTGAAAGCCATTGAGGTCTGTGTAGAAAGTGTCTTCACTTTGGATGTCAGTGAGTAAACGCATGGACAGCTCTTTGTTAGTCTGATCCCTGATATCTACTAAAGTGGTGATGTCCACAGACAAACCATCTACACCTGGGAGAAAAAATATTCACATATAAACAGAAGTGGTTATGTGTATGTGTGCAAGATGAATGTAGGAGTGTGCATACCTGGCACATTGTGTATGCGGATTGTCTGCTGGAAGTGCTGGTAGTATGTGACCACTTCGGCAAAAAGAGGACCCTCCACCACACGTACAATGGGAGGATCTCTTTGTGTGTAGGGCTGGGACACAAAAACTGAATTAACTCACGTTCCATCCATTATGCTGTCTTTTACAAACTCAAAAATGTACAAAATAAGGCTAAGATGCTACCTTAGCATTGCCATCTGGCAAGAAGAGGTAGGCTCCACTCTTGTCCTTGGAAGGCCGAGTTCCGTAAGTGAAGAACTGGATCTGAACCCTAACCTCCTGAGGGTCATCTTTACGACGGATGCTCTGAGTTAAACAAGCCGGAGTATGACAAGAAATAATTCACAGTTCATCAGTAATGCAAAGCATACAGTTGACCATTTTTGTAAATCACATCTTAAACTAATCATTGGATCTAAAAACACTGTAGTTTGATCCTGCAATTCTTCCCCATAATAAAGTTCAAACACAGCAGCAGATGTTTAAGATAAAGTCAGACTGTTGAGAGTACGCACAACGATAAAAAAAACTAGGTTACGGAACACACCAATAGATCAGCATTATATATTATAGATCATGTAGGGAAGCTGCTTGAAATAGACAGGCGGGACCTTGAGAGAGCAGAATTGGCCATGACCTCTCTTCAGGTGGGCAAGATGGCGAATTCTCCCTGGCACTATATAATGTCGATTGACTTGGGCGTCTGCCAGGGGATCCATCACAACTGGGGATCTGTGCTTTCCTCTGAGCACGCTAGCTGCCCAATGTCAATGCATCGCCAGCAGTTCAGAATAAAAAGGGCTTGACATCACTGGTACTGGAGGAGGCCTGTACTCATCTGCTCCCTCCCAAGAGAGTCAGGGACATTGCAAGTGATATTGATAGGGAGAGTTGATAAAAGGGGCGGGTTAATTGGTCACAAAAAAATATACTTGGAGAAAAATCAGGGGTAAAATTAAATAAATAAAATTCTCTCAAAAATGCAACAAATGGCACAGCTACCTGCCTATGAGAGTGACAAACTCTACTGAGTAAGCTGAATCAATAAAATCTTACATAGGACCATTTCACCAACTGGCAACATGTACAAAGTACAGTGGTAACCCTACTTACGAGCATCCCTACTAACGAGTATTCCAGGTAACGAGTCGAGATCTCTGAATATTTTTGTTCCAGGTAACGAATAAAATTCCAAGTAACGAGGAGCGTAAATTAGTTCAAGTATGCCAAACCACTAGGGGCGCTGCGGTCATAGCATCTCCTAGATGCTACCGTAGAAGAAGAGGTCAGTCAATACCTTTGACCGCTGTCCAGTGAAAGTGCTAGTGAAAGCGACACTAAGGTAGCAAAAGGTAGTGAACAAGAAAGTTAGATACATTTTACTTTTACTTTTCATATGATAAGTGTAACCATGCCATACACGTACGCCCGTCCTCCTGTCCTCCTTAGCCACCAGCCTACACGAGCACCATCGGTCTCCCTCTCATTAGCGGCCAGCCTACACGAGCGCCGTCGTCGTCTCGTTTATTTTTTTTTAAACCCATATCAACACATTATTTAGCATATTAAAGTATACTGTATATTGGCCGGCTGACACGGATTAATCAGTTTTACATGTATTCTTATGGGGAAAATGCATCCAGCTAACGAGCAAACCAGCTAACGAGCTCGGCTCCTGCACAGATTAAACTCGTAAGTAGGGTTACCACTGTACAACTTAATTACCCATTATTATAAGCAGTCTATAGCATTATGCACAGAGTATATCCATTCTGTACCAGTGTGATCCCCGAACCCTGCTTGTTTATTCCTTCTCTTTTCCATTTATGGTTTATTTTCATGTTTCTCTGATTTACACAAATTAAATGATTTTTCTCCTTTATGCATTTATATATAAATATAAATAAAAGAAAGCAACCACCTGCCAACTCAAACATAAATAATGCCATAACCTTTTAAAATTGTCCGTTTGAAATCTAAAACCTATACACCTATATCTGTTCACATTGACATATGAGCCAAGCTTGGTTCCCTACTCACTTCCAGCAGGCCTGTAGTGCCAGAGAAGCCCAGTGTGAGAGACTGGCTCTGAATGTAGAAAGGCTGGGAGTCAGCAACTTGTGAGCGCACAGGCAGGGGGTCCAGACCCCTCACATTCTGGGTACGTCCCGTGAGCCTGAGCAGTGTATCGGAGCGTAGCGTCATGGGAGAGTCAACAGAGTCATACAGGTGAAACACAGCCAATCCCAGAGCAGGAAGGCGGGCCATGAAGGAAGCCTGCCAGGCACAGGAAGGAGTCAGACACAGGAAAACAGTTAGTTATAAATGAAGTCATGATGCAAATGTAACAATTAGCACTGTCGAGATGGATATCACTTTCATTCTGTTCATTACGTCTATTGCACCTGCACACAATATAAAAATGGGAAGTTTCACATTTGAGCACCTGCCCATGTACACTGACTAATTCTATTACATCAATTTCCTGTGCATACTTATTATAAATTCATACATTTAAACTGAATGCATTTTTTTTTATTCAAGCACAAATACTCCAAACATGACTCATGCTATTGACATATCAATTCGTTACTCTTACATAAAAAAATAATAATAAAATGAGGAAATTTATATTGACAAGTCAATAAATGTACACAGAAGGTAACTTTCTCTGTGAAATAATAACGAGAAGTTCATCTTAAAGATGCATGAAAAGCTACAACAGTATACTTTGTATACAATTTTAAACCACAATTTATTTCTTTAAATTGCAGGTGGCTAATCATTCTTTTGCTAAAATAAAAGTTATGCAATAAAAATCTGCATTATACTGCATTGTCTACACTTCAGAAATAAAAATGAAAATTTGCTTAAATATTGTGAGAAAATCTAATCATTAACTCGATCTCCAACTAACACAAATACTAAGCACAATGGATCTTTACAGACCATCAAGTGTTCAGTGTTCACAATGGGCACAAACTTTAAAGTGTACTAAAGTGCTGCTGAAGTCCACTAGAACTACGATTTATGGGTAGTGTTGTTCAAAATCGTAAAACAGATGCATCTAAGAAATCCATTCTAAAGTACTATGATAGTTATTAAATAGTATTAAATGGTTACCACTGCTTATGGAATCATATTTGATGCAATTTATTACACTGTATTGGTGGTTTTCATTTTATAAAACCAAAAGACAATTCAGGGTAATGTAAAGCCACACATCACCAGAGGTTACTTATTTTTGCTTTGCTTACAAACACCACATTCCTTTGGGCATTTAAAACTTTATTATGAATTTAACAAAGCAGTGACAAGAAATTACAAAACAACTACCTAAGTGGTGCATTTAGCTGCATATTTTAACCATGATCAGGTTGTGTATTCTGATCAAATAATACATTCAGCATCAATTCTGAACATTGGAGGTACTTATGTATTATACAAAAAATATTCTGCAGTCATGTTTCTCACTCTATTAATTACAGTAAAAGCTTGTTACAGTTAAACAATGGGTGCTTCTTACTTTCTAGGAAAAGATTGAGAAACTAACAGTAAAAAAAAAAAAGTTGGAAAATGCAGAGTTGTATTTAGTTTGTCATCTTATGTTCTGATTTATAACCGATACTGAGCTACACCAGAATAAGCAATAGTACTTTTCAGATTGAGCAATATGAAATAAATATGGCAATTATCAATAACATGCAATAAAAATACATGTAAAATATAATAATGCTTTTGTTAAAGTTGCCTAGACTTACGTCATAGTCACATTCACTCACCTGATAGACCTCTCCACTCATCTGCACAGCTGAGCTCCATTGGGCACTAAGCTGCACTGGTAGAGTCTGTCCATCCTCAGTTAGCACCCTGACTCTTGCAGAGTTCACCAGTACAGTGACCACACACAAGCGCTCCTGCTCCACTGGATTAAAAAGCACCAGGTACCTGAGGAAGAGTAATAAAACTCCAGCTAAAGATTCCATTAATCACATCTGCTCACTTGTACTGCAAGACAGTCAGTATACTATGTTTGGAGACATTAAGCCAGCAATTTGTTTCAGGCTAATCCATTTGCTTAATGAGAGGACCAACTTTTTCTGTACAGCACTGAATTCTGTTTGATCGGACTAGTGAAGAGAAACTACTACGACTGAGAGAAATGTGTACCTGGGAGAAGAATCCAACTCAATCAGTGTACGCTGGGGAAGGGAATCCTGTGTGGCACGTCTGTCATCCTACAGTCAAGAACACCCACACACATAAAATAAGAGTTGGAAATAAAATACACTATAAATTTAATCAGTTTTTCAGATGTGTGTGTGATGAATAAGAAGTCTGCATTCCTCACCGTTTCCAGGAAGGGTTCTGTCTGGTAGAAACGATACACATCTTTGTTCTTCATTATAAGGAAGTGTGCTGCATTAATGATCACTCTCTTCAAGCCAATAAGTGAGCGTAGTAGCCTACACATGAATGATGAATAGAGCAAGGAGGGAAAAAGTCAAGGTAACAATTTATTCTACAATTACAGCTAGTCTGGTTTCACACTTACTTGCTAAAAGCTATAATAAATAACACTTCAGCAAATACAAAAAGCCCATTTCCAGTAAAGTGGACACTTTCTAAAAATGCAATAAAAATTTGCATGTGTTATTTCACTTGAACCTTTATTAACACTAAAAGATTATCAGTAGGGGTGTGACGATACACTCAGCTCACGAGACGAGACACGATATTGGGTTCACGAGAACGAGACGAGACGAGATTTTAAGAAAACTAAAATGACAAATTATATGACTGGACAACAGACTTTTATTTAACCGAGTTGCACATGCATTTTGAAATGTTTTACTATAACTCTTAAACATGCATGACGTAAGCATGGACTTTTAATAAACTTCTTCCTCTACAAATTCATTCATTCACTATCCCACCCGCTTAATCCTTATCAGGGTCGCAGTTAGTGCCCTACCCCTTCACTGGGCGCAGGGCAGGGCATTACACTATTCAACCAAGCCCAGGACAGGGCGCCAATCCATCACTGGGTGTACACATATGCTCAGATGCACACACACACACACACACTTACGGACAATTTAGAGTACCCAATTCACCTGACCTCCATGTTTTTGGACTGTGGGGGGAAACCGGAGTCCCCGGAGGAAACCCACGCAGACACGGGGAGAACATGGAAACTCCGCTCAGATGTGGACTCAAACCCAAGACCTCAGCGCTGAGAGGTGAACGTGCTAACCACTAAGCCACCGTGCCGCCTCCTCTACAAATTGAAATTAAAATAAAATTTTATACAAGTTAAATTAAAATAAAATCAAATTAAATATTTCTCCTTTTTTCAGCGCTTGACTGTGGAAGTTGAGGTCCGAATGTGTTTGTCAGCGTTGTCTGGCTTGTTGGTGTTTTCTTCACAGGTGCAGTGGTTGATTTGAGTACTGAGCTGTGGTGGTGCTGTAAATGTCTCTGCATCGTGCTTGTATTAGCCGCTGTGTACGGCAATATTTTCATACAATGTTTACATATGGTCAGTGTCTTATCAGTCACTCTCTTACCATTTATCATTTCCGCCGGGTACCCAAAATGCTGCCAAACAAACAATTTGAAAGTGGCGGGGGCATCTTCAATAGCAATACCTGTATTTTCCGACGTCATTCTGGCTGCTTGCTGGATCATAAATCCTGCGAGACAGATTTTTAACGCGACGAGAAATATCGCCGAGTTACATCTCGCGAGATCTCGTGACACAAGATCTCGTCACACCCCTAATTATCAGTGTTTTCAACAACAAACTCAAGTCTATTTCTTACTATAAACAAATTTAGAAATTAATGTCTGGTCCCCAAGTGGCTCAGCAGGCTAAGACACGGACAATACGACCAGAGGATCGCAAGTTCGAATCCTGGTCATGCTGTTTGTCATCAACAGCGGGGGCCCACAGAATTTGGCAGTGCTCTCACTGGGAGGGTAGATGACGCTCTCTCTATTCCTATCACTCACACATTGCAATGTCCACTGGCTCACGCTTCTACTGATTGATCCATTTGAAACTAGAGACCCTGCACTTTGCTCCGAGCACGTTGGTTCCCTAGGGATGGTGTATCAAGCGGTAGTTTGAAAAGAGGCAGTGGCTGTATCACACACAATTGAGGAGGCATGTGCATGTCTTCACCCTCCTAGAGTCAGGGAAAATGCAAAGTGATGGGGAGAGCCACTAATGGGTTGGGTTAATTGGTGACTACCACATTCAGAAACACAGAAATTTTGCAAAATCAAAAAATAAATAAATGAATGTCTGCAACACATTCAAAAAGCTGTGTGTACGTTTGAATAGTTCCTCCTGTTTTACTTTTTAAATATTTTATCATTTGACAACTGTTTCTTATATATTTATTTTTTTTGCTTTTGGTTTTAATGTATTATCTGATTTATTTTCATTTTTATTTATCGATGCCCAAGTTTGATTCCACAGCACAAAAACTTTGTTCGGTCTTACTTTCGGGGGAGGCCTTATATATAGCAATTGAGCAAAAACCTCTACTAGGTCTTATTTTCAGGGGGTGTCTTATTTCAGGGAAACACCCTATGTAAATATATATGCATACATTGTATGAAGGCTGTCTATTGAGAACTTAGAAGTAGCTGACCAGAGGAGGATGGGTCCCCCCATGTGAGTCTGAATCTTCGCAAGGTTTTTTCTTAATTCTCCGATTGGTTTTTTCCTTGCCACCATCATCGTTGGCTTGCTAACTGGGGCTTCTGTGTTTTGTTAATTACTGGAATTCTGTAAAGCTGCTTTGTTGCATCAGCTTTTGACAAGCGCAATAAAAAATACATTTGACTTGACTAAAGCACATTGAATGACTGGTGTATGACAGGTGCTATATAGATACATACATACACACACAATATACTTATATAGCGCCTTTTTAGACACCTAAGGACGCTTTACAATCCCCACACTTCATACACACACACCGGTGAGAAGCGGTAGCCAGTCGCGCACAGCGTACTCTCAACCGGAAGCGACCGTCCACCTGGAGGACTGCATAGAGCACTAGCCAACCATATCTGGGCATACACATATACAAACATACATACATTCATTCATACACACAGGGTAATTTTAGAGTATCCAATCCACCTGATCTCCATGTTTTTGGACTGTGGGAGGAAACCGGAGTCCCCGGAGGAAACCCACACAGACAGGGAGAACATGGAAACTCCGCTCAGATGTGGACTCGAACCCAAGACCTCAGCGCTGAGAGGTGAACGTGCTAACCACTAAGCCACCGTGCCGCGCAAATAAATATATAAATAAACTTGCCTTGCCTTCTGACTATCAAAACTGGTTTCGTGAATCTATTAGATTCTGATTCACAAGGTCCCAATTTAATTCAATTAAATATGGATCATTTATTATCATTTAGAGATAATTCGGTTACAATAACAGGTTTGTTTAGATATGAAGACAGATTTTCAGAGAACTAAATGTTATAATTGTACAAGGAACACTCAAACTACCATTATTACATTATTATTAGTGCTAACATGAAGAATTAACACAAAACACACCCCTCATATTTTACAAAGATGTGTGTGAGAAAGACTGATAAGTACAAAGAAACTGAAAGCTCAGATTTGCTGAGAGAGAGAGACAGACAGAGAGAGAGAGAGAGACAGAATTACTGTTACTACAGAATATCACATTACCCTTTACTTTCTGATAGCATCTGGTCTGAAACTTTTTTCCTGACAGCGCTTAGTATAAGAGCTTTTGGTCTGAGGCAATTTAGCATGAGGGTTTTTGGTCTGAAAGCTGAGACATAACAATGGATTTCCTGAGACTAAGTCAATAAGAGAACTGATACCATTCTTTTCATTAAATGAGACCTTATGCCCAGGTCAGAGCATGTCCTAAAATGTACAATGTAAGCGCCTTCACTTCAGCTCCAGTTTAACTGATATGAAGGTCAGATCCTGTTGCACAAAAAAACTGGTCATGCCTAGTCACGCGAGATTAAAGGGGATTAAACATGTACAAAAACATGGGGAAAAATACACTAATTTTAAAGATCGAACTTGGGTTTATATGAATTTATATCAGATCATTCAAATAAAGACTGATTTGAATCGAAACATTTTTTTTAAACCCACCCCTAATTTTAACTGTCAAGTTAAAGGTTTCAAAATAAGTTTCAAAAAAGTGTCCCAACTTTTCTGCAAATCAGGTTTGTATTTCTGCTTTCTTATTTTTACAACTTTTGCATCAGTTGGTACAGATAAGAGCATTTAAGTTGAATCAACTGCAATTGAATTAGCCTGGAATTAAAATCTGACCTGGTTCCGTAGTCAGTGACAACAACCTCTTTGGCAGTGCCAGCGATGGCGTCGTGGTGCTGGAAAAGTCCTACGTTCCTTCTGGCATCTGTTAGAAGGGAGTAATCCGAGGTGGGGTAACGCCCTTCCATTCCTACATGGCGCGCATGGGCCACAGCCAGGCTATACAGAATCTCTGCACCTCTAAAGACATAAAGCAGAAACATGACAGAGGTATGAAGTAAACAAACACACATTATTTATTTTTCTGCTATTACATCTGATTACTTCCTAGAACTCAACATGGCTTGGCCACTGAGACATTCAAAATACCAGGGACTAGCATTTGAAGTTTCACTAATACTGTGAGAATCCTTCTCAAAATGATTGGGTTGGTTCAGGAAGCCAATTCTGGTTATGAAGCCCCTGCATGACAATATCAGACACTATCAAAGAACATGAAGTCAGAAGTTAGTGAGAATCGAGGCTAGTAAAAGCTTTAAATAAGTGATAATTACAAGCACAAGTGAATAATATATTTTGCCAGACACATGCAGTGGGGAATAGAAAAAATCCTTAGGCCACCTGGCAAAAGAAAATGCCTTTGGATCCTTCTTGGAAATACTACAAGTGAGTAGTTTTTGACAATACAGATTAATTCCTGCCAAACAACGAAATTATGGCCAAACTAATAATTAAATTGTTAAACTAAATAATGAGGAGACTATGATTTTGTGCCAATTTCAACAAGACAAAAGGCAAAAAAAAAAAACAGTATATTTGACTAAAGCTCAATGGGTATTTTTGAACAATTACTGACCTAAGGTGGGACTCAAGTACACGGTCCAGATTTTTGTAGAATGGTCTGGAGGTGTAGTAGCCACTCCAGTAATGATCTTCTCGGTCAGCGTATGCAAAGAAATCTCCACTCAGAACAGGGTAACCAGGTGGTCTTGCCCCCTGGGGCACACCATTGGCCTTATACACGGCATTAAAGTAGTCTGTCAGTGTGCCAAACTGGGCCTTAGTAAACAGAAAATAAGCACCATCAACTCAGCACAAATTAAATTTACATCAATTTTCATACCCAGCTGCTTGATATGTGGTGTAAAAATACAGACACAAACTAACAGATGACAATATTTTGCCTTTAGACCGTATTCCAGTTCCTGCTTTGGGACATAATCTGCAAACATGCACTTATTTACTATCTGAGCTTGCTATGATTATAATATCAAAAGTCAATCTAAAATGTCTACACTTACCTGGACATGCATTTCTGGGTGAGAATTCATGTAATCAAAAAGCTTCTGGTAGTTGATGTATTGCTGGTCCCACTCAAGGGCTTTATCATAGCGGAAATCATCTCCCAGTGGTATCAGTACCACCTTGCTACGGAAAAGTTTGGATTTCTTACGATACTGGTCCAAAAGGACACTGGCCCTGTGACACAAAGCAACAAATAAAAAGAGAATAATTTCTTACCTCTCTATACCAGTGTTACACAGCATTACACAGCAAAGTGATCAAAACGGATATAAAAGAGCTTCTATCTGCCAATGGGAAAACCCAGGCCATTCCAAATGAAAACATCTGCTCTCTGCATTTCATTTCCTGGACTTACCTCTCTGCCACATTGGCATCTGAAATGGCCCGAGGAGGTACCTTCCAGGGGCAGTTGACCCTGCTGCCTGGAAGTCTCTTAAAGTCAAACTGGCAGCAGATCTTTGGGTCAGGCCCACAAGTGTGAGGAACATCGTAGCTGTAGAAGGGCATCATGTGACAGAAAAGGTCCGTTCCTGACTCAGGATCTATCACAGAATAAAAATGCTGTGTTTATGACTTTGGAAAGGTTCTGCTTTTGATGATAAATTCTGCTAGGAACATTTGGCTGAACGTACTATAGATTCCTGGCATAAACTCAAGGGAGCTGGCATTTTAACAGCTTGCTTAAGCTTTCTCTAATTAACTATTTTTTTTTTTATCAAATGCATAAATCAGTCAAATATTTTATTTTGCTTATTTATAAGAAACAGACAAAATGAGGTTAGCAATTATGTTAGTTTCTAAATATTTTGACAATTACATGCATCAAAGCTTACTGAAGTCAGTACTCAGATCTTACATTGAATATATAGATTAACATTACTACAGTAGACAGTAATAAAGTAGTATTGATATAAGATATTGTCTTCAACACAGATTAAACTTTAGATAGTTTGAAAGTAAAATGGCTTAGAATAAAAAGGCTTAAAATTGTGCTTCTTAAACCTAATTCAAATCAACAGTGTCACATTAAAAAAGGTCACTGCTGTTCATAATTTAATTTAAATTCAGGTAAACTGTCATTTTATTTTTTCTTTTACATATAAAGTGACAAATTTCCAGCTTTTTATGTTTACATCAGTGTCACTGCAGTGTTGAGAATGATCCACCACCCAAATAATATCTGCTCTGTTGTGTTCCTTTGGGAGTCCCAATCATTGAAGAACAGGGTGAAAGGGGGCATTTGTAAATTTGTAATTGTAGAACTTCAAAGACCACCTATAATGCTAAGTGAAGCTGATAAAATGGACAATGAGTGTAGATACAAGATACAGTCATGGCTGAAAGTGTTGGCACTCCCAGAAAATTATTGCAATTACACACGTTTTGTTATACACATGTTTATTTCCTTTGTCTATATTGGAACAACACAAAAAAACACAGGAAAAAAAGGCAAATTTGACATAATTTCACACAAAACTCCAAAAATGGGCCAGACAAAATTATTAAATGCCCTACATTGCAACCCAAAATCCTTTGGTAATCTTCAGATTTCATGATGCCTTGCACACAGTCAAGGCACCAAGTTCCAGAGGCCGCAAAACAACCCCAAAACATCTTTGAACCTCCACCATATTTGACTGTAGGTACTATGTTCTTTTCTTTGTAGGCCTCATTCCGTTTTCGGTAAACAGTAGAATGATGTGCTTTACCAAAAAGCTCTATCTTGGTCTCATCTGTCCACAAGATGTTTTCCCAGAAGGATTTTGGCTTATTTACATACATTTTGGCAAACTGCAGTCTAGCTTTTTTATGTCTCTGTGTCAGCAGTGGGGTCCTCTTTGGTCGGGTCTCCTGCGATGGCGTTTCATTTCATTCAAGTGTCGACGGATAGTTCGAGCTGACACTGATGCACCCTGCGCCTGCAGGACAGCTTGAATTTCTTGCTTGATTGGGGCTGCTTATCCACCATCCGGACTATACTGCGTTGCAACCTTTTATCAATTTTTCTCCTCTGTCCACGGCCAGGGCGATTAGCTACAGTGCCATGGGTTGTAAACTTCTTGATTATGTTGCGCACCCTGGACAAAGGAACATCAAGATCTCTGGAGATGGAGTTGTAACCTTGAGATTGTTGATATTTTTCCACAATTTTGGTTCTCAAGTCCTCAGACAGTTCTCTTCTCCTCTTTCTGTTCTCCATACTTAATGTGGCACACACAGACACACAATGCAAAGATTGAGTCAACTTCTCTCCTTTTTACCTGGTTTCAGGTGTGATTTTTAAATTGCCCACATCTGTTACTTATCACAGGTGAGTTTGAATGAGCATCACATGCTTGAAACAAAGTTCTTTACCCTCAATTTTGAAAAGGTGCCAATAATTTTGTCCGGCCCATTTTTTTGTGTTGTTCCAATACACACAAAGGAAATAAACGTGTATAACAAAACATGTGTAATTGCAATAATTTTCTGGGAGAAATACTTCATTTTTTGGAAAAAAATTCAGGGGTGCCAACACTTTCGGCCATGACTGTATGTTTACCTAATGAAGTGGCCAGTAAGTGTTATAACAATTTATCTTTTTTAATTAAATTATAAACACACATGACCTTATTCAAAATATTCAAATTTTTGGAGATGCACTAGTAAAATAGATAATGGTTATATGATTTAACTTCAACTCCTGTTAAGAGGTAAGCTTCCTGCTAACACACTTCCACCATGAGGTGGAATAAGCAGTCACTGTATCGTTCTAAGCAAATCTGTAAAATAGCTAGGAAGAGTGCATTAACTGATTGACATAATACATAAAGAAGCCATATTTTTTTCCAACCCAAGAGCTATTGTGCCCTCCTGGACTCCCCTCAACATTCGACTTTGTCAAGAGGACACAACCCTCATAGCCAATCAAGTCATTTTGGAGCTTTCAGGTTGCGTGGTTCATCCAAGCTACACAAGTTTGGCAGGAGGACTCACCCCAAGCTTGTCTCCACATGAACTCTAGGCTACGTGTGGAGGAAAAATGCTTCTTAATGGAATAGTGGATCCTCTGGATCAACATGCTGGTCAGATTTGTCCTCTTCAGCAAGTAAGGCATGGTAGCACTGTGGCCAAAAGGGTCAACAGCCCATCCTGAGATCGGAGTCACACCTGAACAAGTAATAGATAAATACACAAGTGGCAAATGGCAGATAAAACATTACGAACATATGCTAACTGTGAACAGTGCTGATAATGAAGAAAAACATTTGAGGGTATTAGATACCACTGTTAACTGCTTGTATTGTCTTATGAGCATACCCAAGTACTTCTCCAGCCATTGATGACCTTCAATGAGCTGGTCAATCATAGCAAAGTAGTGAGCGTTGGCTTCGTCTGTCATTACCCAGCCTCCTGTAACGATCTCAAGCTGCCCTCCCTGGATAAGTCTGGTTAAGAGGATTTAAAGCACATATCTGATTAAGACAAAGAAAATCTACTTCCACACACAAGTTTCTGCTACAGAACCTAAAGTTGCACTTGCACTTCTAAGTGGCTGAAGAAACTTGATTTTGAGTAAAACTAGATTAAAAGTAGATCATTAAAAGGATCAACAGTTCAAAAAGTAAATACACAGTAAATATGGAGGAGCAAAATGTTAGTCAAATAAAATTGTGACTACTGTAAACATGGTATGCACGAGTTTTTGGACAAGTAGGTATACTATGCTAGAACGGACACTTACTTGCGCATTGCATCCTGTTTTTGAGCATCTGCATTCTCCCACCATTTAACAAAAAAGGATATCTCTGACAAGATGAACTTCCTGCGTGCGTCCTCTGCAAGCTTGACCACCATATTATTAAAAATGTGCTGCATCTGGTCATTGTAGTATTTGTCGAATGTTTTCACCCAGCCTGCCAGTGCAGAACAGAAAGTAGGCATCATTAGTATTTAAGTCATTTGCTTTCATTTATCCACAATGAGTGTACAAGCCTGTTCTTGACAATGATCCACAAGTCCCTCACCTCACACATTTTGACCAAGACTTATTTCAGGTTTTCAACCTCTGCATTAGAACCATCTGTGACCTGTCTATGAGTCAAATTCTACAGGACAGTAGATGTACAGAGGGAAGGTAGATAAAGTGATTAGGACCAGTGCATACTGTGGCCACAAGTGGTAAAGACCCTTCTGATATTTTATGACAAAAGACTTAAGTACAGCACTTCTGCAGCACTTTTATTACCCACAGCTAAGAGCAACGTTTTAAAAATAACACCGTTTCATTATTTAGAAAGAAATGGTGTGGTGCAGTGTTAAAAGGTTCAAACCTCCGTGTCAGCATAAATAACTACAAAGCAGGGCTGTTCATGTGTGTGACAGAGACTATTTCAGCTCTGCTGAACCCCATTAAGTCAACATGCAGCAGGAAGCACACAGACTACAGCGTTACATAAAGAGAAATGGCAGACAAAGATCCATTCCATGGCTTCAGTTTCACACAACAGAACAAGTACCAGTATTTAATTGTAGGTCATGGAGATTACGTGTCAGGTAATAAAATTCTTTCAATAAGCCAGTAAGGGATTTCACTCTAGGTGTTTGGAGCTCAATATTTTGAGGTCACTAAACACACATTTGGACTTGGTTCCACAATACCCAAAGAGCCTGAGCATGTGTCCAGCACAGCACTACACCACATCCTGACCTGTACAGCCACTGCCTGACTTGCTTAATCTACAGTGAACAGTCACGCTCCAGCTGATCTATCTACTAAATTTGCTGTAAAGTATTTACTTTGAGCTGCAGGCAAAATAACAGATGTCAAGTCTGCTTAAAGGCAAAAAGAAGAATTAAATAGTGACATGTTTGAACTGTTCTTTTAAAAGTTAACTACAAACTTAATCCAAGGTTGTGCTGCTACAACACATTTATCTTTAACGCTTCACCACCTGCAGATCTATATTCTACAAAAGCGATCCATAAGATCAGTACTACAGACAAACTAAGAATCTATATGATAAATGCTATGATAAATGATTTCCTTGTTTTACCTACCTGGGTCATTGTGGGAATGAGGCACCACAAAAACCTGCAGGGGTTCATTGTCCCATTCAGTAGGTTCATAGGTAATCTCAAAGCCCTGCTTCCACACACCTCCATCCACATTATCAAAGCTTAGCAAGGAGTATACATCCAGCATCTACAGTCATACAGAAACAAACACAGGATCACAACAATAATTGTAACACACAGTATTAAAAATGATTTTCAAGTGTCTTGTCCTATCTGATGCTGCTATTACAACTGTTGTGTGTTATTAAAAATACTTGACAGCAAATTTGATTGGCAGAACTTGTGATTCCCATTCTGCATTAAAATTTCAGGAAGTGCATGGTGATCCAGAAGCACCAGAGGTCATTCCCAGCCATGCAAATTTCAAACGTTTGGAAACAATTTTAATTTGAATACTTCTTGCTAATGTAAATACGATAATAGTGTACACATTAGCTAAGCTGTAATTAACCATTTAAGTCAATGAATAATACTTTACAGTGGAATTTCAGAAACAATAAGAAGTTAACAAAGGATAATTATGCTATATTTTTGGTCTTGTCTTTCATACTGTGTCATATGCTCTTTGGATGTATTGTATTGTACTGTCTGCACCATGGTCCTGGAGGAACACTTTTCACTGTGCACTTATACACAGCTGAAATAACAAACCTCACTTGACTTATACTATAGTTTACACGTCTCTGCTTCAGAATTTGATCATTTTTAAATATGTAATATTAGAAATTACTTATTAGAACAACTTTTCTGGATGTTATACAGTTTTGTAGAACATTTTAGAACCATCTAAATGTCTACTTATTATTCTGAAGATATATAAAATGACAGATAAACAGTTTTACAGATTCTTGTTTTGTAATACCTGCAATAGCAAACAACACAAACAATGTAGCCTGGAATCTGGCACTATTTACTGAATTTTGTACTGTACTATATACATCCAATACTATATACTAAACATGTTTACATTTGTCCTGACCCGTAATTCTAGTGTTTCAAGTTAGTCAGCAGGCATGCACTTTAGTGTAGCCACTGCACTCCTACATGTTTATTGTATGTACCAAAATGTTTTGTGTTGCACCTGTTCCTGGAGGAACGTTGTTTCGTTTCACTATGTACTGTACTGTTGAACTAAAGCCCAATGAATTGAACATGAACTTGATGTGACTAAAAATGTATTCCAGTTATTTGAAATGGAAGGCTCTAGTCTGCAGTGCATTCACCTGCAGGTCAGTCTGACCACGATGACCAAGTGCAAACTGGCAGTCCTGGGGTTTAACAGACAGGAAAGTGGGTCTGCCGTCGAAGGGCAGCACCCAGGAACCATTGGCACTACGGAAGGGCAGGTGGCCACTGGGGGAAACTGCACCCGTGTCTGTGAGCTCCAACACAGAGTCTTTAATGTGGCTGATGATCTGATGGTTCTCCTCCAGAAGCTGCTCCAGCTGCTCAATGCGGTTCTGCAACACCGAAATCTGGCTCTGAAATGGAGTGGGGGAGAAGGGAGGGGAAGGGAGGTATAATCTACCACAAAACTTCTACAAAAACACCAGACCAGACAAGCTGGGTCTTCTACAGGTAAGTGATAAGACTGCAAAACTGACATGTCACAAATGTATTCATTAGACTGTATGTCATGGTTGTCCCTCTTTAACAGTGATTATTCAGAAAATGTCTCCACTTTACATCAATCAATTTTATTCTTTCTATGAATATAGTGTGAATTTGGCATTGTATATAGTTTTGGCTGCTTGAAAAAGAAAAAGTCAAAACAATTTTCTGAGGTTACTGATTACAAAGCAATTCTCTTTTCTTAACAGCATGTCATTATGCAGGCCACTTCTTGCAGAATGCTACAACAATCTAGACATTTATGCCTGATTTAAAAAAGCTTTTGGGTTCGACAACTCATTTCTTGCTGTAGTTCATGATGCATTGCAAATTGGTTATAGGCTTAGCAGAGACTCAAACTTAAAATCCCAAAAGCTTTAGAAAATGTGGCTTTAATGTACATGTTAACAACATAAACAAAACACGTTGGCAGGAAAATGGAGGTTTTTGATGTTTTACACCTTCAATGTTCTTACCCTTGGAAAGTTTCCTCCACTCTGTCTCCTGGCAGGGTCGTGTTGGACCCGATCCAGCATTAAATAGAGGGAAAAGACAGCCACACAGAAAATGGCCCCGCCGCACACTGTCACCTGTTTTTTCAATTTCATCCTGTCCTTTTATATGAGGAGCACTCAGCAAGGGAAGATGGGAAAAAATATCAAGAACTTGATGAAAAAAAAAGAATGAACCTGTAATCCTTAAAAGCCCCAGAAGGTCCAGGGGCCAGGCTTTGTCAGCAGGGTTTCATGTCTTCCTCCACTTTCATAGAGCTCCAGTCTACAGAGCAGGGGCTGGTAGGTAGGCAGCACTGAGGATGATGGTCAGCAAAAAACAGGCCAGCAGTCTGTCAACTGCAAACAAACCTTTGTAAAGTCCAGCTCCTTCAAAGTGGCCCTTGTCCTCAAGCATCCAAGCCCACAGGGACAGAGAAAAAGAAACAACACATGTCCCAAAACAGTGGGAGCCCAGACAAGCAGGGCACTGTTCCTACAGCATTCTGAGTGTATGCGTGCGTGTGCGTGCCTTTAGATCCACAGAGCTAAGATTAGTCCTTCATATGCCCGAGATTGCCTCTCTCTCAGTTGGCCAAAGAAACAAAGCCATCACAGTCAATGCAGGTTTCAACAGAGCAGTTCAGAGGCGAAGGATGAATGAGAAAGACTTGGCTCATCACATTCCCTCTTTCTTTAGCCTCCTTTTTTTAAAAGCCAGGCTGAAGAGGGTTGCTGGCTTACTCTGAATGTCACTATGCTCTCGAGGCCACAGGATAACAAACTAAACACAGTCTTCCCTACACTAGAGATGGTGAAAACAAGCAATGACTGCTTCTTTTCTTGCGCTGTATGAGAGAGAGAGAGGAGAAACCAGAGATACAGAGAGGGACACTGTGTCTTTTATGCAAAAAAGAAGTCAAATACAATATGAGGAGAGTGGCCTGGATTTGGCTGTTTAGTCAAACAGGTGTTCCTCCTCCCCTTCTCTCTTCAATCTAATAGGAGCTTAATCTTCTCGGCTCAGTGCCTGTCACTGACTGAACCATCCCCAGGAGGGATTGGGGATTACTATTCAAACATTCAAATTGGCCTGGCTAGGTGTAAACAACAAAACAAGTTTCCTTGTCTTGCATTAAATATATTACTGTCTAGCTGCATATAAGTAGGAGTCAACACAGCAGGTAGCTCCAAGGACACCTATAAGGACAATCTCAAAGTGTGGCAATCAAGGTTTAAAACAGTGCCCTTGTGCAGATTAATACAGAATCCTTCACTCCAGGTTTACACTGCCAGACACTGCTCTGATATCTGAGCACTGGAAATACCTGTGGGAAAAAAACATTTCACTGGTCAGTTAGGCTCAGTGTTGATTTGAAATACATTATAAAGTATTCAGCTGCAATTTAAAGATAATGCACACCAGTATCCAATAAACAGGAAGACTGAATAGAGGCCGAACTGCACCAGGCTACTGGATATAAATAAAAACGCACATACATAAGTAACGCTAACGTTACAGTTACTTAACAGAGACAGCATATGAATTACTCCTGTAATTTCTGAGCAGTAATTAAAGCGATATACTTCGGATCAGCCGTGCTGTGTTTGTGAATGTATCCAAGTTCAGTAACAGCATTAAAACGAAGCTTTAGCACGCTAGCTAATGTCAGTTACGAACTACATACTAATATCATGAATACACAGCTGTGTCTTTACACACTCACTGACTAAACCAGTTTCAGACACAATAATCCATTTCAGCCACATTAAGATCATTAATTCCTCTCCTTCGTAGTTTTAGAGTGACCGAGGGACCGTTACCCTCATCATAAACACTGGATGTCGTAGCCGGTTAGCGTTAGATAATCCTGTCCGCTCGCCTGCTAGCCACTGGCTAATTCATCACATTCAGCTCCAGCTTTAGCTAACGTTAGCAAAGTCCGTTTTTCTCATTTTCTGGACACAGCTTCCGACACTTCTGACTGCTGCCCAGCTATAAACAGCCTTCCTCTGCGTCGCTGTGCATTCACAGAAATACAATAAACTAGCACGATTGTAAAAAGCAATACAAACGGTAGTGTGTGTAATCCAGGGAAAACAGCGCTCGCCAGTAATTCCTCGTCCAGACCCTCTGCTCCATCAGCGCTGCGGGCGGAATGGTCGAGTACCGAGAGGCATGACGGGAAGAAGAGGCGCCATGTGACTGGACTAGTGGAGAGTTACAAAGCCTGCGGCTCTGACAGTCTTTCGTCTGGCCTTTGATCTGCAGAGACAATAGCTGAAGTGAACGGTTTCGTTTTTGAACCTCGTGTACGCTTGAACAATTTTATCCAATTAGATTTACTAGAGATGGGCAATAGCAATATTTTTCCGTCGATAAGTCATTCCAATACTGATATACCGATACTGATACTGACACTGTTCAAATTTGGGTTTTGTTTTACAGTGAGAACCAGAAAACAGGCATCAATGAATGAATATGAAAAGCATGTATGGATGTATGTAATCTGAAATATGTTCGTCAGAAAGAAACAGAAAAATAGGGCTGATGTGGGGTCTAGTAGGGTAAAAAAAAGCCGTCAGGACACTAGTTTGTTCTTACTCTAAATGTAGTTTGCTTCTTTAATTTTGTATGAGAGCTACAATGCAAATGTAGGTCAAATGTAAAGGAAGGCCATGACACCCAAAACCTTTTTAGGTGGCATAGTAGTGTGGTGGGATCTGAACCTCATAGCACCATTCTAAAACTAAAGAGAACAGACATCTGACACCAAACACAAGTGAGGAATCATTTCTTTAAAAGAACTATGACATTTCACTAAGCAGTCTATGTGATCATTGAAGGTTATGTTTGGGTAGCCTGTAACCATGAGAAGGAAAGTACAGTACCAGTCAAACGTTTGGACACACCTTCTAAACAGTCAGTGATTTTTCATTATTTAAAAATGTTCAGCATTGTACTGTAGATTAATTAATACTAAAGTCATCCAAACTATGAATAAATACATATCGAAATATTTAGTAAACAAACAAGTGTTAAACAAATTTTTTATATTTTCTTCATTCTTCAAAGTCGGCACCTCTTGCTTAGATGCAGCTTTCTTGGCATTTTCTCAGTCAGCTTTATGAGGTAGTCACCTGGAATGGCTTTCAGTTAACAGCTGTCTTGTCAAGAGTTCATGACTTGCATTTCTTGCCTCTTAATGTGTTTGAGACCATCAGTTGTGTGTCTACTTTGAAGAATCTAAAATCTAAAACATATTTTGGTTTGTTTAACACTTTTAAGTTTACTACATGATTCCTTATGTGTTCCTTCATTTACAATGAAGAAAAATATAAAAGCAATGAATGAGATGTGTCCAAACTTTTGACTGATACTGTATATTTTTTTAAAAAGCACTAATATTGTTAGACATAGGTAAGTTGTTTAATAAAAATACTGTAAAGAAAATGTATGTTATATTAAATGAAATTGCTGCTGTCATATTTAAAACATACTGTACATCTCCATTAATAAAAACATATTTCCATCGTTTTTTCTACAACATTAGAACACAGCAACTCACCTTTATGTGAGAAGTATGAGATGGTAACTGGACATGGACAGTTAAAAATCACAGCAAAAAGCTCAAATAAACATAATACCCTGACAAAAAGCTGTACTTTATCGTTATTATTTTTGTCTCTACCACTCAGTAAAATAAAATGAGCTATTTATGAACAGCACTGCATGTGACACACTGAACATGCTGACTAGATGAGGCCTACTTTTAAGATACAGCATAATGTTAGACTGTGTGGTTCAGCCTCACTTCAATGAAAGCTGGTCTTAAACTGAATTATTCATATAGGCTACAGGCTGTCGAGCATACAGTCCATGGGACATTTTTCAGATATGCAAGCACTGTGGAATACCCTAGAGCCATGCTGAGGCTTTCTTACAACCATTTGATCATTTCATGGACACACCTGGCTTTTTTTGTCTTAATAGAAACTCATTATAGCACCCATCTTCTACTTCCAGAGCCAGTTCTCTGCTGCAAAGTGGGTCAGTATGACATGCTGAGAAGGCTGATATTGTTTCTTTCAGTTCAGCCCCAATATCCTCTGGTCATATTTCAGCTGGGGGCGGTCTCGAAGCAACAGTCCAAAGACATATGCTATCCTACCTCTGTTCAATCAGGCTTACCCTTACTCTTGATCAATAATCACTGACCAGGTCAGAAAGTCAGTCTCCTGATCTCTTAGGCCTCTCCAAGGCAACAGGCTGCACAGGAACAACTCAAACACATTGTTATGTAGTGCTGTCAGTTTGATTCCAACTCCTGGTGACCATATGGGCAGTGTTTTTACAGAAAATCCAGTCTTCCATTTGGGTTTTTTAATGCCTTGGCATGATTCCTCTGTGCTCCTCTTCTTCTTTAAAATTCAACTGCTCCAAGCATATTTGTCTTTTCCAGTGAACTGGTTCTCATAATGTGTCCAAGATAAGAGAGCTTCAGTTTGGTTATCTGAGTTTCAACAGAGGTCAGGGTCGATTTGGTCAAGAATCCATTTGTTTGTTTTGTTTGCCATGCAAAGTAATCTTGAAAGTCTTCACCAACACCATATTTCAAAAGCAAAGATCCACAAAGAAGATCATAGTCTGGACAGTTCTGATCTTTGTACAGACACATCATTACATTTGAAGATCTTCGCGATATATATTTCTGCCGGATCCTTTGCTGTTAATAATTGACCCAATATACAATATAAGAAGTTGTAGGGAACAAATAAATTGTCAGCTGTATATACACATTCACAAATAAGAAGGTTTTTTTCACAGCGTCTTCTGACACTCATGAAAGCAATGGTTTACAAAAAATAAATAAATAAATAAATAAAAATCACATTTGCACTTTTTGTTCAGTAACATATGTAGTTTAACATTTCAAATTAAGTACTGCCTAATAAAAAATATAGTAAAAGCCCAAAACAAAACAAATTTATTGCACATTTGTAACTCATTTATTATATTTTTAATCTTCATTATATTTTATGGGCCTAAATGTCCTGTAACATAATTTATCTTCAATTAAAATCTGTATCTACACTCATCCACTTTATTAGCTCCACTGACCATACAGGTGCACTTTATAGTTTTACAGTTACAGACTGTAGTCAATCTGTTTCTCTGTATACTTTATTAGCCTCCTTTCACCATGTTCTTCAATGATCAAGACCACTGATGTGGTGGTGGTGTGTTAGTGTGTGTTGTGCTGGTATGAGAAAGTGACACTTTAGAGTTTACATTAGTTTAAACTTTTTTGCCAAAGTGATTGACACACAATGGAATTTGACATCCGCGTTTAACCCATCCGTGCAGTGAAACACACATACTAAGCTGTGAGAACAGCTGGGCAGCCCTATCCACGGCGCACCCGTGAAGCAGTTGAGGATTAGGTGCTTATGGGCACTTCAGTCATGACCTGTCTGGGAATCAAACCAGCAACCTTTCAGTCACAAGATCAGATCCATAACCACCAGGCCACAACTTCTTCCCAAAAATTGAAATGTTTGGTTTTCAGTGAGGCTCAGAAGAGGGAATGTACACAGAAATAGTCTATTAAAATGGTAATAACAAATATGATCATATTTCAAGGTCTTGCCGTTTTCATGCGCTTAATTCCATACGTACAGTATACTGGACACTGAATACATTTTAATGCCATTTAAAAGACTGAAATGAACATGCATTGATACAAAACATTGTTTTTAAAGTGTCCAGGCTCGGCAGAGCAGAGGTAACCGTAAAGAAACATTACTCAGACGTTTGGTCTCCTTATTTGACTGAATAAGACAGTATCAGACACTCTGTGACCATTTATGGTAGCAGCGTGTCGAGAGGAGGTGGAGCTTCGAGAACGTCGTCATCAATGTGCGCTCTAAGTATGAAAACACGGAATACTCCAGAAAACGGCTGTATAATAGAAAAACTGAGGAGTTTAATTCAAATAATTCAGGGACCATTTCTTTCATGTACGTGAGTGTCTCGCGGGGATAGTGAGTGCTGTGTGTAAGCTCGTTTTCCAGTAAAAGCATCACGTTGACAGAAAGGTAAGATGAATGAAGAGAAGCTTTAGCTATACAACTCTTAACAAATAAAGAAAGCACTGCAAATGATCACATTCTCAGCTGGATTTTATTATTTATGTGGACAGAATTAACTCTTGTTTAATTCTGCAAACTACTGACACTTCTCCCAAGTCTAATCTTATTTATTTGCAGAAAATGACAACTGGGGGTGTTTCACAAAGCACAGTTCTCAGTTACTCAGAGAGTTTGAGAATTGTCCAGTAGGAATGTCCTGCTGAACTTGGACAGGTTTGACTTTGGGCTTAAGTTCTCAACTGAGAAATCCTGCTTTGTGAAATGCCACCCTTAAAATGATGCAGATGTTTACACACATTGAATTGTGTAAAAAAAGCTCATGTTCATAACAAAACAATACCAGTGTTTTAAATCAAGATTCTGTACATTAATATTTGGAGGAATATGCCTGATTTGTTAATTATTTTCACCAGTTTTTCTCATTACTGTTGGGTGACTTTATGCCACTCCTGGCACAAAAGGTCAAGCAGCTTAGTTTTGTTTAATTACTTGTCATCACAAATTGTCCTCTTGATCACACTCCAGATGTTTTAAGTGGGGTTGAGGTCTGGAGAATGGGCTGGCATGATCTCAGAGCTGTGTAGACACATTTTATAGCATGTGGGGTAGCCTTAGCCTGGTGGTTAAATGGTCTGGGCTTGTGACCGGAAGGTTTCCCGTTCAGTCCCTGGGCAGGTCATGACTGAAATGCCCTTGAGCAAGGTACCTACCCCCAACTGTAAGTTGCTCTGGATTAGAGCATCTGCTAAATGCCTCAAATGTAAATAGTAACATAGTAGTCTTGATGTGTTGCATTAAATATTTAAAAGCAGGGACATACTAAAATGATCACACTAGTGGTGTCAAGAACCATGGTTGGGAACAGGGTCCAGATGTTGAGATAGATTGAACTTGCTTTATATGAGCCAGTATTCACTCTCTGCTCCTTCTCTTTGTTAGATGACCCAGGACCCTTCTGTTTTGAGAGAAGAGGGGAATAACTTGTTTAAAAGTGGTGACATCGAAGGAGCCCTCAGCTGTTACACCAAAGCTCTGAAAGTGAGCGAGTGTGACTCAGAGAGTGCAGTGCTCTACCGTAATCGCTCGGCCTGCTACCTCAAACTGGAGGAATACAGCAAGGCTGAGGCAGATGCCACCAAAGGTAATATAGCAGTCAGTGGAGCCACTGACACAATGTGTTTTAGTGTAATTTAGCTTAGCGCAAATTACAAAAGTTTAGAATGATAACAGAAATGTACCACACAGCAAATATATGAATGTTTTGGAAATTGTAAGGATTTATAACCAGGATGGTAACGTGTCTTTTTTTCTCCAGCTCTCGAGACAGACCAAGGGGACATTAAGGCTCGGTTCCGCAGGGCCCAAGCTTTGCACAAGCTTAATAGGCTGGATCAGGCCTTCTTGGACGCCCAGAGATGTGCACAGATGGAGCCCAAGAATAAAGCTTTTCAAGAGCTACTTAGACAATTAAGTGCTCAGATCCAGCATAAGGTGCTGTAGCCAGTATGAAGATATTCCTTGAGTGTGTAATTATTGTGTATTCAGGATTATTATCTTACCAAGCTTGCTGTTTTTGACTGTTGTCGTAATTACATATAACTGGTTCCATATTCATGTGTATTTCCATACACATATATTTACATGTACTGATTGAAATAAATAGCAGAAAAATGCACATCTCTGGAATAGGCACAAAAAAGCGAGAAGACCCCAAATATTTTGTGTGAATGCATTTCTTCACTGTTTATGAAATGAGGATATTTTGATGATTTGTTTATATATACTCTTGCTCCTCTAGGCTGTGCAACTCTCTTCCACAGACTCCAGAGTTCAACAGATGTTTAAACTCCTTTTGGACAACTCTGCTCAGGCCTCAGACAGACAAAAGGTTCTAAAAATCCTATGTAGTGGTTTTATAAATTGTTATAATATTGCATTTCATTATGTGAAATCCCTTTTGTTTTGCCTAGGCTGCTCAGAACCTAGTGGTGCTGTCACGGGAAGATGCAGGTGCAGAGCAGATTTTCAGGAATGATGGTGTAAAACTTCTGCAGAGGCTGCTGGAGTCTCAGCAGGAGGACTTTGTCCTCTCTGCACTCAGGACACTTGTTGGCCTTTGCACAGGGCACCAGTCAAGGGTGAGGCACTGCATGGAGCTTCACTCTAATTAATTGTTGGTCTGTTGTAGTATTCAGCCCTTAGTTTCCTCGTACTCCCCCTATGTTTTCTACTGTACATCATAATAATGCAAGCATTTCAGATGAACTGAATGCAATAGTGCTCAGTTATCTATGCAAACCAGTCCTGCTGTCATGCCACAGTTTGCAGCTGAATTTCTTCACCTTGCCTTATCACCTGTTCTTTTATCTTAATCTCTTTTACATGTAGACCATAGCTATAGTAAATGAGCTAGGCATGGACAGGCTGTGTATAGTCATGGGCTCTGGGACCTCCACTGTGTCCCTGTCTGCCTGTCACCTGCTTCAAGTGATGTTTGAGTCTCTCACTGAGGGCATGAAGAAGGAATTCAGAGGGAAGGATGAGGCTATATTACCTGGTGAGAGTCCGATCATTACAATGGATATGAGATATTCAACAGATATAAATTAAAATGATAATAATTTAACTACGTTACTTTGAGAAACGATATGTAGTGTTATATTTTTACATACTCATTTTTAATTGGCATGTGTGTTGGCATTTATTTCTTATTAAGCTCATTCTTATAGTTTTAAGTGCTGTATGGTAATAAGCATATTAAAGATTTTAATGTATTTAAGGGATAATTGATAAGTGTGTTCCAGTTTTAGGCCTAAACAGAAATTCATATTTTTTGCTCAACATGTTTTCACATTTTAGATCTAATTTATGATGAGAAAACACAATTAAAAATGTGAAAATCTTGACCATTTTAAGGCTCTTTTGTGCTACTTGGCAAATAGGTCTCATTTATTTTCCTGTATCAGTAACAGTACAGCATAACATGTACTGATGCTTTTGCTCCAGAGCCTTCCTGTGAGCTGCGTTCTATGCTGCGACACCTTATCGATATGCTTCCTGCTTCAAATGTGTCTGGGCCAGGACGTGACAGTGCTATCAACCTGCTGGTCAAACAGGTACCCAGGAAATCTCAGAAAAACCCAGACAACTCCCTCACACTGTGGGTCATCGACAATGGTGAGATCAGGAACACCTCCTCTCATTTACCTTTAGGCCACTAGTCAACTTAAACTAGTCAACTTAAAAATAGTCAACTTTTCATAGCCTACGAGTCTAATCTATTTTGTTGTTCCTCTGTGTTTCCCACAGGAATGAGAAAGATTCTGGAAGTAGCTGGAACAGTCCCTGAGATTACAGATGGACCACCACTGACTGACAACACTCCTATGAGCTGCTCCGTACTTCTCAACAAGCTATATGATGATCTGAAGAGTGACAAAGAGAGGGAGAAATTCAGTACACTCTGTGAAGAATATGTCCAGTGAGTATCATATATCATACAGAAAAAAATAATGTGCAACCATTCTCAGCTTTTTAATTTGTTTCATTCACTATGATGTTTCAAATTTCATTTACTTAATCTGATAAAGAATTATCACATGATTGTGAATGCACAATACAAAGAATACACAAATATGACTAGAGAAACTACATACAGTGTCACAAAAAAATAATATTCAGAAAAGGTTTTTGTTATAATAATTTAATTCAAAAATGTAAACTGCCATATTTTGTATTCGTTGCATGTAAAATGACATTTCAGTCTTTCATTTCTAAATATTCTTGATTGGACCACTCCATATTTTCAAGCTTACCATCTTGTTCTCTTTTCCTGAGGTAATTCTGGCAGAGCTTGGACTCATGTTTTGGGTCATTATTTTACTGTAGGATGAACCCCTGACTAACTTGGTGCATACCAGAAACGTTCTAAAAATTTTGACCAGTAGTGTGTGTGAATATATTTATTTATAATATTTATTTATTTATTTATTTATTTATAATAATTAATTATTTTTTATAATTAGGAATAAAAACCTTATTTTAGAGATGCCCTAGTACTACTGAATTATAGGTAGTAAAAACAATATGCCAGGTTGTTTTCATCTGAGCACATTTATTGCAGGATTATTAGAAATAGCCATACTTTAAAATAACCAAAGCAAAGTAGGCTGGATGCATAACATTCATTCATTCATAATCATGTTTTATTCTTTTATTTCTTAGTATTTTAGAGTAAGTTCTAACTTTTATATGCAGGCACCACTTTGTAGGTGGAGGATTGGACAGAAAATTGCATGCAATACAGACTGTTTCAGTACTGCTCCAGGGACCCAGCGATGTGGGAAACCGCACTCTGGAGATGTCAGGCATCATGGATGCTGTCATTTCTCTGTGCACCTCTGAGAACATCACCCACCAGCAGGTGGCAGTGGAAACACTTATTCATGCTGCAGGCAAGGCTAAGAGAGCTTCCTTTATCACAGCAAATGGAGTGGCATTGCTAAAGGATCTTTATAAGAATAGTGAAAATGAACAGATACGAGTGCGAGCTCTTGTGGTGAGTACCACATCAAAAGCGGCTGGTTTTGTGGTTATTAACTTAATTTAACAAATTAAATTATTTGCAACATTATTAATTGCAATTGGTATATAATTGGTATATGTTAAATGATGCACCTATCATAATCTGACATGTAATGTTATGTTAAGTTATATATGAGAATGAACTTTCAAAGATTTCTGTGGTGTGCTTGTTTGCAGGGATTGTGCAAACTTGGCTCAGCTGGAGGGACAGATTTCAGCATGAAACAGTTTGCAGAGGGGTCAACTCTTAAACTGGCCAAGCAGTGCAGGAAGTATGTTTCTTGTTTCCAGAAGTACTGCATTGTGCCAAATATGCAGAAGGCACATCAGAAGTATGGATAGTCTTTGAAGTTTGAAAATATTAAACATGTTGGAGTGAAGTTGCTGAGATGTTTTGGTCAGAGAAGAGAGCATAGCACTTTTTATATTAATGCAGTCATTTGCTGTAAGCTATTTAAATTGCTTGCTTTAGGTATGTTTGGAGCTTGGGAATTGTAAAAATGGGAATCATCTGGGATGGCCAAGGGATTGGCTTTAGATACATGTTGGAAGACCTGGTTACATAGTTTCATGTTCTGCATGTTTTAAAGGTGTATATGGTTTGCAGATGAGTGACGGAATAATAAATGTACTGTAATTTATGGTTTATACCTGACCAGTGTCTTTAAAATAAGAAATGCAGTAGATAGCTATCTTTCTACTCTTCTGTAATGTGTGTCTTTTCTCGGCAGATGGTTGTGTAATGACTCTTTTCCCCCAAACTCCCGCCGCTGGGCTATTGAAGGTCTGGCCTACCTCACCTTTGATGCTGATGTAAAAGAGGATTTGGTAGCAGATAAGAATGCTCTTCGGGCCATGTTTGAACTGGCTAAGGTAAACACTAATATTCTTTACACCATAGATTGTAGCAATGTGGTTTAGTCCAAAACTGCACATTATGTATGTTGGGTAAGCCATCCATAAATGTATAATGGCACAAAGGAATGGGTGCTGTGTGCCATCTGGTTCATAGAACAGAGGCAAAGACAGAGAAATAGATTGACCCATTCTAAATTCACTCTTCCTCCAGGCTCTTATTATAGAATTTAACTGAACAGGAATGAATGACAACTGTCAAGTAACTTTAATCATGTTTCAGCATGCAGCACTTTTAACTAACAGCATACAATTTATTCAGATGTCGTAGTTCCTTCATGTATAGAGTGAGGTAGATATTTCTATTAAAATATATGCAAATCCATTTCATCTTAATTTTCTCCTAGCATGCAAAGGTCACTTTTTGCTTATTAGGAAGGACTTGGTAGCTTAAGATGTCAAAGTATGTTTATGACATCACATTGGAAATTAATAAATTACCACCGTTTTACTTCTGTCTCTCACTCTTCATTAATTCATTCTCTCTCTCTCTCTCTCTCTCTCTCTCTCTCTCTCTGCAGTCTGAGGATAAGACGGTATTATTTGCAATTGGATCCACTTTGGTAAACTGCACCAACAGTTATGATGCTGAGAAGCTCGATCCACAGATGGTGGAGTTAGCCAAATATGCTAAGCAACATGTACCTGAGGAGCATCCAAAGGTATTTCTAAACAAATTGCATTCTAGGCAATGAGGACTGTCCCTGCTGGAGTTATATATGTTTGAAAGCAAATAATGACAATGTCTGTCCATAGGATGCTCAGCCTTTTGTGGAGAAGCGACTAGTGAAGCTGTTGGAGGCTGGAGTGATATCAGCGTTGGTGTGTATGGTCAAACAGGAAAGCCCTGCACTCACTGAAACATGCAGAGAATGCATCGCGAGGTGTGTGTAACTGGTCCTGTTGTACAAATATTACATTAGAGAGAGGTGTTTCAGGATCTCTCAGGTGTAATGAGTAATTGCAGGAAGTGGTTCATGTTCACTTTCACGGTACATTCTTTTGTTGAGTAGTACATTCTCCTCTTACTGTACTTAAAAACAAAAAAACAAAAACACGATTGTTCTTCTTTCTCACAGGGTGTTCTTGGCTCTGGTGGAACGCCAGGAGGACAGAGGAATGGTAGTAGCACAAGGAGGAGGAAAAGTAAGATACTGGTACATTGCATCACACACAAAAAAGTGGTTGTGTTATGTAATTACTTTACAGTACAATACTTACTATATTTGCAGGCATTGTTGCCCCTTGTGTCAGAGAGCACAAATGTTGGCAAGATCAAAGCAGCACAGGCACTGGCCAAGATCACAATCACCTCAAACCCTGAAATTGCCTTCCCTGGAGAGAGGGTAACATGTTCTGGTCCTTGTACATTTATATTAAAAACCTGTTTGTCAGATTCCCAAGCTTTGAGAAGAGTAAATTAAATATTTAAAATAATGTATTGAAAGCTAAAATTGTATCACTGATGTACCTGTTGTTTTTTTCTGAGCATGTATTATTTATCATTTTTCACTAGGCATCCAGCATCCTATTAGAATAAAGGAGCTGGTGGTTGAAAATTTTAATTGAATTTGAGAATGTGTACATTTACACAGTTTATTTGGTGTGTGTGTTTGTGTGCGTATAGGTTTATGAGGTGGTGCGTCCCCTGGTAAGCCTCTTGGCTCTGGAATGTTCTCTACTGCAGAACTTTGAGGCTCTGATGGCTCTTACCAACCTGGCTGGCATTAATGACAGACTCAGGTTAGCACAACTCCAGTCCTATAAGGACTGATGGGTCATGAGACTTGTATTTTTATAAAAATGTGTTTTTACAATATTTAAATTATAAGCTTTTCCAATTTTACATTTGTATTGAAAAGGGGAAAATAATACATTAACCATTTTTTGGCTCAAAGGCAGAAAATCATTAATGAGAATGCTGTACCTAAAGTGGAGGGCTACATGTTTGAGGAGCATGACCTGGTCCGAGCAGCAGCGACTGAGTGTATGTGTAACCTGGTCTTAAGCCCTGAGGTAGGTCTCAATTGTGTGTTCAATCTAGAGTTAGATGTGATATTTAACCGGTGTCCTTATGTTGTCAGTGTGTGTCCTTTTTTTCTTTCTGAAGTTTGTTGTTTTATTGTGGATTTATGTTTGATCCCTCAGGTGCAGAAGCTTTATCTGGCCACAGATAGTGACCGTTTGAAACTGTTGGTACTGTACAGTGGTGAGGATGATGAGAGACTGAGGAAGGCTGCAGCAGGAACTCTGGCAGTGTTGTCTGGGGAAATGCCAGAGCTCTGTGCTCGAATCCCCAGCACGGTGAGTTATTTCAGCTTATCTTTTTGTTTGCAGGTTTTAATAGGTGACGGTGTGTTTATTATGGAAAGAAATCATACAAACGGCAAAGACAAATCAAAATAGCTACTGGCTGGTTAGGTTTCTTAATCTTTTGGTTGCCATATCTGTGGCTTCACACTTTCAGACCCATGAAGCTCTAGCTGCAAGACCAAACAATAACAGACCATTTACCACAACTTCCTTTACTCGTTTTTGGGCCCTTCTTTGAAAAAAATAAAATAATTATTGTAAAAGTGCTGATTAGTTGTTCAAATATTTTAAGCTTTTCAGGTAATGAGTATAATGAATATGTACTGGTATCTGATGAGTCCAGAAGGCCTGTTTTTACAAGAAGGTAGCATTGTGGCCAGAGGTGTTCCTGTGCTAAATCATTATTACAGGAACACCCATAACTACACCCTAACCAATGGTGCAGCCAATGAGAGAGATGGCTACACCCCTGGCAGTTTTTGACTGCAGTTTAGTTGGGCTGAAGAGAATACTGTAGCTCTTCTAAAACTCATACTACAAAATATGTATTTTAGAAAAGCAAGGAAAATTTGTTTTATTGAAACAAGCAGTACAATTAAAACTATGAATGCATTGCTCATGCATTTCATCCTATGAAAATTTGTTAATTGCTTGCATTTCTGGGAATAAAAGTACACTGCTCAAAAAAATAAAGGGAGCACTAAAATAACATCCTAGATCTCAATGAATAAAATATTCCAGTTGAAAATCTATATTTATTACATAGTGGAATGCGTTAAGAACAAAATAACATAAAAATGATCAATGTAAATCAAAATTATTACCCCTTGGAGGTCTGAATTTGGAATCATACTCAAAATCTTATACCACCCTCATGGAGTCTGTTTCTGACAGTTTGAGCAGAAACATGGATATTAGTGGTCTGCTGGAGGTCTCCCGTTGTTGGGTCGTCGTCCTGGTGATGGAGGAGGAAACACGTTCCTCCTTGTCCTCCTCGTCTCGGTCTCGGGACGTTTTACTGGAGGTCGTCTGGTGATTATAGGTACAAAGACGAGTTTGACAGTCTTTGTCTGAGGTACTCCCACCATATTCTAAAACTCATACTAAGGTTTAAGTCTGGAGGTTCCCCATTATTAAAACTAAATGTAACTAGTAAAAATACAATAAAACAAGAATTGCGTAAGGTGATACATTATTTATATCTAAAAGTTGACCTTATAAAATAAGTAACTCTAGATCCTACAATAAAATCACGAGGGAAATAAAAAAACTCGTCACATGAAAATAAGGGTCTTTACGTTCGTTAATTGTTTAAAAGTATCCTACTTTACGTACTCGTTACGTAAGTATCAAAATTAACATGACGAACAAAGTTATTTTGTTTA
>BRDA01005347.1:231-15612 GCA_036984385.1 Crenuchus spilurus | reverse complement strand
CTCATGGAGTCTGTTTCTGACAGTTTGAGCAGAAACATGGATATTAGTGGTCTGCTGGAGGTCATTTTGCAGGGCTCTGGCTCTGCTCCTCCTGTTCCTCCTTGCACAAAGGAGGAGGTAGTGGTCCTGCTGCTGGGTTGTTGCCCTCCTACGGCCCCCTCCATGTCTCCTGGTGTACTGGCCTGTCTCCTGGTATCTGCTCCATGCTCTGTACACTGTGCTGACAGACACAGCAAACCTTCTTGCCACAGCTTGCATTGATATGCCATCCTGGATGAGCTGCACTACCTGAGCAACTTCTGTGGTTGTAGACATTGCCTCATGCTACCTCTATAGTGAGAGAACTGACAAAATGTAAAAGTGACCAAAACATCAGCCAGAAAGGATGAGAACAGAGAAAAGGTCTGTGGTCACCACCTGCAGAACCACTCCTGTATAGAGGTTGTCTTGCTAATTGCTCTCATTTCTACCTGTTGTCTGTTCCATTTGCACAACAGCAGGTAAAATTGATTCACAATCAGTGTTGCTTCCTAACTGGACAGGTTGGTTTCACAGAAGTGTGGTTGACCTGGAGTTACATTGTGTTGTTTAAATGTTCCCTTTATTTTTTTTGAGCAGTGTACATAGGATTTTACATAATGCTCATAATTACAGTTTATAACTTTCAGACCCTCTTCATATTCAGGTTCCTGTTTATTTTATTCAGTGTCTCAATATCCATTTCTTTCTCTAGACCAGTCACTGGCTGGAGATCCTGCAGGCGCTGCTGCTGAGTGAGAGTCAGGACCTGCGGCACCGTGGTGTGGTTATTACTTTGAACATGATGCAAGCAGATAAGAGTCTAGCTGAGAAACTCATGGAGAGCGAGGTTCTGGAGATCCTTTCTGTGTTAGCTAAAACAGATGATCCCAGCCAGGCCTCGATCACTAGAGCAACCCAGCATTGCTTAGCCCTGGCTCAGGAGTATGGGCTCATTAGGAGCAATGAAGGGAAAGCAAATGAGAAGTCTGAGCCATAGTTGAAAGGATTGTCCATGCAGGCAAATCTCACTACAAGTCTTAACCTGCAATACTTTAATTTTAATGTGTCATGTGAACCATACCAGTGTATGCTGCAATCTACGACTGAAGGTTTAAGAATGCTATGAACTAATAACTATATGCAGCTCTACATAGAGCAGACAGGAAGGTAGCATCCTTAAAGTCAGCATCAGACATCCTTGCTGAATATCACATTATATTATTTTTAATTTAATATAAAAGATAATCGGTTCTAATTTTGAAATCTTTAGGGCTGTAGCCGCTTGCTTCCTACATAGGAGCATTTCAAATTTGCATTGAAACGGCACAAATGTAAACAGACCAAATAATTTCTTTCCTAATCCATTCCTTTAATTGCACTCAAGATTTTTTTAATTTCTTGTTTATACAAACTGTACTCTTGCATTCCATTAGAACAGCACTTCATTTACATTTACAGCATTTAGCAGACAATCTTTTCCAGAGCAACTTACAATTTCAAATATGTTACATTTGTTAATAAATGTAGGGGCAAGAGTCTTGGCCATGTAGTCTTATTGGTAGTGTGGTGTACTACTCCAGGGTGAAGATTAAATCTCTGATGGCCATGTGAGGGGCAGTGTTTTTACCCACTACTCCTACATCAACGACTTATTTACTTTATCAAGTAAACTGATGACCATTTTTAATATTGTGGCACATGTATTGTGTTTAAGTCACTAACTGTTGAATTGTTTTAAATATTATTTTCTACACAGATAAAATAACCATATAGACCAGTTATCTTTATGGATTAAATGGTGTAGCATGCTGCTTTTTCTGCCATTTTATTTATCTCCACACTGTGTGAAGTGATGCATTCAGTGCCTTTACATCCTGCTTGTCTGTTGAAGTTTTATAATGTTGAAGTACTACTGTGTATCTAAAGATGAATAAACGTTGGTCTTTTCAGCTATTTTCTCTTGAACACGCAGTAACAAAACACTTGATGAAGCCAGAAAACATTTTCCTTAAAAAACACTATTCAAGCAGGCTTTTAAAATTTGTTATAATTTATTCTCATGTTATTTTTTATTGAAGCCATAACATAGTACACTACAACAAAAATGCTTGTGTTTAAAAAAAATCCAAACTACATATTACATAAAATTGCTAGGGGGATACATATGATTATACAAAACTGTACAGTACATTGATGCTTTAATAGTTTCCTTTTCAGAGACAAAAAATTGGTCTGCTGATATTTTGCAAATGTAAAGATTTATCAAATACACATGTATATATTAAGCTCTGTAGTTATCTGAAAAACTAAACAATACATGTTTCCACAGCAAACAGTATTAATCATCCGAATTATGAACGATAAAGGTCAGTAAACCAGAAACACCGGCAAAGAACTTATTGCGCACTAGGCGTCAAATCACGTGACAAGCCTGACCAACCAGAGGAAGGGCACTGTTCCAAATTATGTACTGGCGCCCTGTATGCTGCACAGAATATGTATAGTCAATATATCTATAGCACAAATGTCTGGTCTTGGACATCTCCCGTAGTTAAAGTTAAAATTGATGAAATGAATGAACAAACTTCACATATAGACATTGATGTCGATTATTTATAGAGATTAAAATAAATATTAGCTCACTGATGAAAATACGTTCAAGACAGAATAACACTGTCCTTGCAATGTATATCAGCATCTGGATCCTGGCATATAGACAACACTGCATGTGTTTATTTAAAGAAGGGGTTGGGAACGCCGGTGAACATCAGCGCAGAAGCTTGTTCATGTGGTACCAAGGGTTTGAGACACACTACAATACAGTGTTCTTAAGCAGTAGCCTGCTAGGTGTAGAAAGTAGGGTTTGTTTATTGAAGCGGACCCGTGCTGTCGTGGCATGCACTTGTGACCAATCAGAGACACGGACATACATGACGTGTGAAGACATTCGAGGGAACTAACACGTGAACAGGTTTACCGGTAGAAAATGAAGCAGATTTTGTTGTGTAAAAGCAATCGTCCCTAAATATGACTCGCCGCATTTTTTCAGCGTGTGGTGACATCTAAGGCCTGGACAGTCTTACAGCTTACACAAGCCATGGAGGATCACGGTGACATTTTCACTTACACAAACCAGGACTTTGTATACCGGACTAATGAAGCAGCACTGTCCAAATTTGACATAAAGCTGAGATCCGGCTGGACGGAGAAGATGATCCGTGGGCTGTTCAGATATAATCTAGGCGAGCTGGAAACGAGGGTCCTTCCCGGAGAGGCGGGCTACGTCGCCCAGCTCAACATCCCGAGAGGCATCGAGAGGCGAAAACCTCAAGAGATTCTCAGTATCCGACAGGACTTTGATTCAAAACAGTTCAATTTCAACAAAATAAAGCCACAGGAAGTGCTTTTTGAAATGTGTAAAGCTGAGCCGAGCTCCACACAGAGCGGTGTACACAACGGCACCGCCGGCTCGTGTGTTGTGATTATAAACGTGAGTCCGCTAGAATTGGGACACAGCCTGCTAGTGCCGGAGCCAGCGAAGTGTCATCCGCAGGTATTAACTCCTCTAGCCGTCCAATTTGGGATCGAGTCGGTGTTTCTTAGCGCTCATCCGGGGTATCGGGTTGGGTTTAACAGTCTGGGTGCCTTCGCCTCTGTCAATCACTTACACCTGCACGGATATTACCTGAATCATGTACTGAGGGTCGAATGGTCCCCGTCCGAGCCCGTCGCTCCTGAGCTCAGTCTACACCGTCTCGTGGACTTTCCCAAAGCCTTCATGTTGTACACAGAGGGTCAGGACCCCAGTGTGACCGCTACGGCCGTGTGTCAGCTCACGGACGTGCTCGTAGAAGGAAACGTTGCACACAATGTGTTCATGAGCCGGGGATGTCCACCCAGCAGCCAGGCCGGACCCTCAGCCCTCAGACGCGGTGTGCGGATCATCATCTGGCCCAGGCGGTCCTGTTTCGGAGCTAAAGAAGAATCCGCCTTCAACGTGGCTCTGTGTGAGCTGGCTGGACACCTCCCGTTTAAAAACAGAGAGGACTTCGCCAACATTGACGAGGAAGGAGTTAAAGCCATCGTTCAGAAACACGTCTTCAGCGACCAGGAGTTCAGTCAGCTAGAAACACAAGTTTTTGGAAAGTTCTGTAAAGCAGATCGTTTTATACTTTAATTCAAATGACTTTTAATGAGCAGAGTATAGAATAAAATGGCTGTTTTGAAAGCGTAAACATCTGTATAAACATCTATATTGCGAATAAGAATTTGAGCTAATTTCTCTGTATATTTAGGAGGTATTTAATTTGTCTGTACACATATACAGTCATATCAGACCTATTATTATCAGACATATTATGACCACCTCCACTGACCATATGTGGTCTACAAATCTCTGTATAGTTTATTCACCTCCTATCACCTGTTCTTCTGGGCCCACAGGACCACCACTGAGCAGATTATTTTGAGTGATGTCATTCTCAGTCTGCAGTGACTCTGACGTGGTGGTGGTGGTGTTAGTGCGTGTTGTGCTGGTAATGGGTGGATCAGACACAGAAGAACTTCTGATGTTTTTAAACACTTAAGTGTTGCCCCGAGTGGCAGCAGCAGGCTAAGACGCTGACACTATTACCAGAGGATCGTGATGCTGTTTGCCATCAACAGCTGGGCCCAAGACAGCAAAAACTGGCAGTGCTAATCTTTGGGCGGGTAGATGGCGCTCTCTCTCCCCATCACTTTCACATTGCAATGTCCGCTGGCTCAGCGGACTGATTGGTCCATTCGGAGCTGGGAACCCTGCACTTTCCTCTGAGCACATTGGCTCCCCAGTGAAGCTGTATCAGCGGTAGTTTGAAAAGAGGCGGTGGCTGGCATCACATGCTTGACTTCACCCTCCTAGAGTCAGGGACATTGCAAAAGTGTCCTAAAGGGGAGAGTCCTAATGGATGGGATGAGATGGGCTAACTGGCTACTACTACATTGGGAAGGGGATAAAATTGGCAAAAAAAACCCTACAATTGTCACTCCTGGAGTGAAAATAGTGCAGCAACCAAAACCCACCATCCAACAGCATTCTGTCTACTGAGCTACTGTCTCTGACTTATAGAGTGTACAGTGATCTAGCAGTGTTTAAAATCTCCAGCAGCTCTGATCCACTCATACCAGATCAACACACACTAACACACCACCACCACATCATTGTCACTGCTGTTCTGAGAATGATTCAACATGAATTTAATACCTCTTTGGTTGTCCTGTTGGATGCCATTGAAGAACAAGGTGAAAGGAGGCCAACAGAGTTTACAGAGAAACAGATGGACTATAGTCTGTAATTGTAGATCTACAAAAGTGCTCCTATGTTGTCACTGGAGCTGAAACAATGGAGCTGGACAATGACTTTAGATACAAAGAAGGGGTCATATTCTGTTATATAAGAGCATCAGAAATACACTGGCCAAACCTGTTCCTGAACATATATGGTCAAATATAACCCACTTGTGCTTTTTCTCAACACTTTGACTAGCATCTGAAGATTCTGGGTGTGTTTCAGCTGCATGGGTGTGTATGTACAGAAATGAGTCTGGTCATCTCTGTCTTGGAGAAGAATAGCAGCAATGACACTGGCAGTATTGACAATCATAAGCACCTTCTGCACTCTTTGCCAAAGCTGTGCTCTATAGCAATGTTTCCCATACTGGAGACCCACAGCATAACACATATTTGATGTCTTTCTTCCACAACAGCCTGACTCAGCCCATCAGTATAAGTTTAAGTACTTTATGTGTAGTTCCTAGCAAACATAATTACCCTGTGACAACATTGTCTACATTCTGCAATGTTGATATAACATCCTGATAACCTTATATGTTTGCTGGGGTGGAGCTTGATAGTTCTGTAAGGACTATGGCCCTGGAGATGTACCACCATACTGAGTTTAGCTCCAGCATTAATCAAATGAAGGCCTACTGAGGCATGCTTTAATGGTATATGGTTCTATCAAGAACCTTTTTAATGTCCCTGTATGTGGTACCTAAATGAGTTCTATGTATAAATCCATTGCCTTTACTAAAGGAGCCTTGAACTAATTTTTAATAGTGTTGGATGGGCAAAAAGGAAGATATATTTTCAGTTCAGTTCACTTTATTTATTATATGTGTTAAGTTCTGTTTCTTTTTTCCTTTCTTTTGTAGTTCAGTGAGTGTAAACATATTCATGACTTAAACCAGTCACCACTGCTGTGTCCATTTTATCTCACTGATGAATAAAATGCCTGTGAACAGAAATCAGTGTGTCGGTGTGTTTGTATGAGCTGTGTGATGAGTTGAATTAGTAGTTGACCTTTGAGAGTTTGCTGAAGCAGTTTACTGGGCAGACCTCACCGTCTACAGCTCACATAATGGACATGAAGAGGCATTAAGTGTGTCAGTCAAGTGGAGCTGTGTCCTCTCAGCAGGTCTACTGCTACTCAGAGGCTGCAGCAGGCTGTGTTACTATAATTACTCGATACATTTCCTTAGTGATCATATTTCACATTCAAACAGAGAAATGCTCTCTGCAGCTTGTTGGTAGAACATAAATGGTTTTTCTAGGTATTATTGGGATTTGCAGAAGTTATCCTTTGAAAATGTAAACCTAATTATTGTTGTAGTAGTAGTAATATAATAATAATAATAATAATAATAATAATAATAATAAAATAACCACATTTATATAATAAGTCATTAAGAATTCACATCGATGTATCTGAAATAATATTTTCCCAAAATTTCTATGTACAATATTGAAATTAGAAGAAAGATAAATAGAATAAAGAAATTAAATATATGTGGGATTAGCACGTTCGCCTCTCAGCACTGAGGGTGTCTCCGGAGTCTCTGGTTTCCTCCCACAGTCCAAAAACATGGAGGTCAGGTGGATTGGGTACTCTAAATTGACCATACGTGTATATGTATGTATGTGCGCACTCAGTGATAGATTGGTGCCCTGTCCTGGGCTTAGTTGAATAGTGTATATGCCCTGCCTTGTGCCCAGTGAGGGTGTAGAGAACTAACCGCGACCCTGATAAGGATTAAGCAGGCGTGATAATGGATGGATGGATGACACTCTAAGCTCAGTGGTCACTTCCGTCTGAGAACATCCTCTTTGAAGCCTCTCAATGGTGAGGTACTGTTGATCAATTGTTAGGTGTAAATTCACTGTTCCCTTTGTGGTTTGACTGGTTGTAAAGCATGTAGAATAAAATTATCACCCAATTCTGTGTTTTACCTTGTTAGTCAACTTCACTCTAATTCACTTTTAATTCCACCAATTTTACACTTGTTCTTGGAAAGTATGGTCATCAATAGACCTCATTTACATAAAATTATACATTTTTTCTTAGTAAAAATAAGCAGTTAACACAGGACAATTTGACCCAAAGACCACAGAAGGGGTAACTATTACCATTTTAACATAATCAACTGATCCAAAGCTTCCAAACACAAATTCAAACACGTTAACAACTTACAGTGGGGACTCCAGTTTACAACCACACAGTTAATCTGCCAGTGTTAAATCAACACTATTAGAGTTAAATTAACACTGGCAGTGTTACATTTTGACACCCTCAATGTTAATTTAACTCTAATAGTGTTGTTTTAACACTGACATATTTACTGTGCAGATGGAGTGACAGTGGGGATGGCCAATCACACGTTAGCAAGAAATGGCAGAGCCAATTGATGAGCTTGTCGATGGTCTGAATGAAAACAGGCTTCAGTGGCTCTTTCCCGCTTGGTCTTAGTGCTCAACCAGTCTCCATTTTATATAGCCCAAATACTGTTTTTGGATGGAAAAAACTGCAGGGGACCAAAACTGCCTTTTGAAAAAGTTCAGGGGACATGTCCCCCCTGACCCCCCTCCCAATTATGTGAGTGAAGGTCACATTAAGTTCACCTGTAAAGGTTGCATTTTAGGTTCATCCTGAGAATTCACCCAAAAGCCAAATATCCCTCACTTTTTGTGAGTAGTGTATGTTGTACTCTGAACTGTAAAAAAATAAAAGTGGAAATCTGCAACTGCATCAAAGAACTGGTCTCAGATCAGATTTGATAGCGTTCAAAGGCTCATTTGGCTCCTGAAGTGTCATTCATTCTGAACTTACTACTGTATTTGTGTGACTACTGAGTTCTATTTTATGCTAGCAGTATTAGCCTCACAGCTCCAGTTTTACCCTAAATTAAAATTAGACTCCAAAAATGTCTGCATCAGAGGGAAGTGAAAAATTGGGTAAATTGAACTTTTTTCCCAAACCATTCTTTTAAGCTTCATCCCATGATGAAAATCTGAAAGACTGCATAGTCATCCATCTTTAAAGCTTTAAAGTAGCTTCATACTCATGTCTCTCAGGCCATGTGGAACAACACTAAGGATGAGGTGACAAAGATTCCATTTCACTTCTAATCCAGTTTGTGTTGGCGAAACAAGGCAAAGAAGCCACCCCCTTCTCAACGGTGACTGATCATCCAAAAACAGCTTTTCAATGGCAGCAAATCTGTCTCACTTTACTGGTCATAATCCAGATACATCAAGTCTTTACATTTATGTCACTGCCATCCTGCCTGCCTTTATTGACTGTGTTAATGGCAACATGCCAGCACAACTCCGCTCTATTCAATTGCTATTCTTCATGGGTTGTTAGCCAGCAGCTCTGTGCTATTTGTGGCATGAATATCATGACCAGAACTACCATAAGACTTATCTGACTCTCTAGGGGGACTCAAGTTCCCAATGTACCAAAAAGCTGCTCCAAAAAAAAGAAAAAAGAATGTAATAAAATTATTGATACCTAACTTTTTGAAACTTTCAAAGACAAGACAGTCTCTGGCTAATGATCCCACTATGTACACCCAGCTTTATAGACCCAGACATACTCAGCCTTAAACAAATAAAAAATAATATTGTGGAATATATCATTTTTGTTTATAGGTTCATAAAGGTCGTATACAGTATGTATACAGTAAGTGACATATTTCAAGGCATTCTTTGTTTTAATGTTGATCAAATGGCTAATAGCTCATGATTTGGCTGGCCAAGCAAGCACAGTAATATAGTAACTGGCATCTCCGCAAAGCCTGTCAGCAGATAGAAGCACAAGATGCTGTAAAATCTTCTGGTAAACAGTTTTGTGGACTTGATAAAGCCCAGTGTACCAACAACAGCCATCACAGACTGCAGAAACTTCACACTGGACTTCAGACACCTTGGATTCTGTGCCTTTTTACTTTTCCTCCAGACTCTCTTTGAAAAATGGAATTTGGACAACTCTGCCAACAGAGCAGTTCTTTACCCTCTTAAAAGAAATTCTTTATTGCTTTATGCACACCAAGTGGTCCCAATACTACTGTTTCATTTTCATCAAAAGTTCCAAATAAGGGCTGCACAAATCATAAAAAGATGTATGCAGTGCACTTGTCATCCACTGTAGGGAGCTGCTGCACAATACTCAAGGCATGTTGGTTGGCATAGTTAGAGTAGTGTGAACAGAAGTACTGTGGAGACCTGTGCATGATCTACTCCCAGCCAAGAATCTAGAGATTCCTGCAGCTCAATGAGTAACTGTTCAATGAGACTGTGTTACAGAGGGACAAAACTGACTGTAAAGTGAAACTGAAGTGTACAGAGATGGTTTTGCAGAATTCATGATACAATTTTCTATACAAATCCATCACTACTTCATGTCTAATGAAGAGCACTAATTACAATTGCCATAAAAATAATGTTACAATATGCAATGAAAAAGATGCAGTGTCAGCCAACGATAAAACAAAGCTACAGCACCATCGAATTTGAGTGGCCAATTCATCATTACAACACAAACGGTTTTTGCTAGCCCTGTTTGTCCTTTTCGAACTACTGTAGAAACATGGCGATGCAACATGGCGGCCTCAGTCGGTATTCAACCCGCGACCAATGTAAATATAAACAGCTTCTTCTAAGGTAAAATAATCAAACGACTTCTTAGTTTATAATGATTAGATGTGTTTTACTCATTTTTATTAGTGATTATCTTAAATTCTGCTAAAAGATAACCCAAAATATTACATACTGTACCTATAATCAGTTACAACAAAAGCCACAAAGAGCTAATAAAGCATCAAAGGGATCATATTGTTGAAAGACAACAGTTAGAAGAAGGGACAAAACATTCCCAACACATTAGATATACCTTAGGTCACAGTGAAGACAATCATCAAGAAGTGGATAAAGTTTAGCACAACAGTGACTTTACCAAGAACTGGACTTCCCTCCAAAACTGATGAACATACAAAAAGCAAACTGGTCCAGGAGGTCTACAGTAACATTAAAGGAGGAATTTTGGGCAAGTAGTGGTTGTGTAGTACATGTGACAACAAACTCATATATTCTTCCTGTGTCTGGGTTGTGGTTCAGCTGTCTTGCCTAAATCATGTTGGAAAACCAAGACTCAAGGTTGAACATTTGGGCCATAATTCAAAAAGGTATATTTGGCACAAAGCCAACACTTTGCATCACTAAAATAACACCATACCCACAGTATGGTGTAGCTTTCTGCAGCTGAAACTGGGGTTTTAGTCAAGGAGGAGCAAATTATGAACAGTTTCAAATATCAGTGAATTTTGGCACAAAAGCTTCAGGCTCTGCTAAAAAGATAAATGATGAAGAGGAACTTTCAGCACAACAACCCAAAGCATATCTCTGCATTGACAAAAGAATGGCTTCACCAGAAGGTCATCAATGTTGAGCCCTGACCTGAATCCAACTGAAATCTGTGGGTTGACCTTAAGAGGGCTGTACACACGAGATGCCCTCACAATCTGACAGATTTGGAGCACTTTTTCAATGAATGAGTGGGCAAAGATTGCAAAGTCAACATGTGCCATGCTGAAAGATTCCTACTCCTAAAGTCTGAATGCTGTCATCAATTCAAAGGGCACTTCAACAAAGTATTAGTTAAAGGGTGTCCATATCTATGCAACCACAATAATTTAGTTCTTTATTTTTATTTTTCTACCCTAAATGATTTCAGCTTTTTTGTAATGGAATTGGACAGAAAATAGGTGACATTAAAGGTGGAAAATGTTCTGAAATAATTCATTTTGGTCTGATTTTTTAAATCACAAAAACACTCATTTTAATGTGGCGCCCAAACTTTTGCATGCCACTGTATATCCAGTATATTATGTACATTTATACAAGTACATGTATCTGCAACCAAATGGTTTGTATACTGCTAAAATATTACATTCTTACATTGGTTATTCTAAACTTGTAGTCTGTACTAAAATGTGATGCTGAAACCTTTCCTGCACAGAATAAAATATCAGTTTCATAAGTAATGACAGCCTAGTCAATGTGACTTTAGATTTTTTCCAGCTATCTGTGGCTTTGATGGTTTATTTGTTTGTAAAGGGGCTGAAACATGATATCATACTGGCAAGGATTCTGAATCAGCCTTTGTCTCCCATATTCCAAGAATCTTTAGGAAACTGGCTCATCCAGTCAGAAAGGCAGTTCTGAGTTTGTCCTTATGCAAGACTACAGGTTATGATTCAGCGTCCTTTGCAGGTTTGAATTTGCAGTTTCAGCCCAGTCCACCTTGGCCTGGGACAATATTGCAATCCCTGCCATGTGGTAGCTTATAGTGAAGAAATTAATGGGTGAAAAATGAAGCTTGCCAACATCATTTAGATGAGTTCATTGGAGACTTACATTTGTGTGCATGGGGTTACTGCTGGGTTCTGGTAAAGAATAATGAATTTAAAAATACTGTCCTACCTGAGAGACCAAGAAATAAACACAAAAAGAGCTCTGCATAAGTGCTGGAACAGAGAAATACTTCAATATGTTATGTTAATAAAAAGACAGAATGCGTATTTCCTAGAGTTAACTGTAGTCCTAGTCTACATAGGATTTAAAATGAAAACTCTCCATTGAAATGAATATATAGTAAAGGACTAGGCTTAATCCCAGTGGAATTAAATTTGATAATACTTTTATACCTTCAGATCAGTTCACAACCTTCTAGTTTTTCAATATGAACCATATGGGTGCCCTGGCAGTGTTTATTTAGCAGTAATATTTTGCATCTCGATCCACTGGGTCTTAAAATGGGCTGATGACATAGTTCTCTTTGCTTTGTTTCATATTTAGATTTTTTGGAAAATGTATTAGTCACTTGCTAAGATAATATTTTTGCAGCTCTAATGTAATCGGGTAAGTCCAATTCAGACATTGGTCAGTTCGAGTGGAAGAGAGTTTCTGCAGCTACCTCCATCATATAAGCATGACCTACTCACTCACTACTACTCTCTCTATATATATATATCCTTATCAGTTGCTTCATCTATCTTGTTCAGCAATATCTTCTGTCAACATGGAGTGAAGACTACACTATGCAGAAGGGAGACTACTGTTTATTTATAGATGCAGGTATAGACATAAACAGCTACTGACGTCAAACGTAGAACAAGAGAACATGGTGATGGTTAGTCAGATAACAAAATATAATCACGGCAACTGTGGCTCACTTTTCAAACCAATATTTGCACTTTCTTATCTAATATTTTAATTGAGTTTCATTTATTTTAATTGCCATAAATAATAAAAAAACATTTTCAGAAAAGTTTCTAAAAACGTAATAAAAACTGAAATCTGTAATTTGTTCATTTATCTGAACATTTGTTTAACAGACAAAAAGTTAAGGAAAAGATTTCTTGTGTTTTCAGTGATGAGTTTAATTATATTTGAAAAAATGTAAACAAATGTAAAAATTTATGCATGGACAGAGGTATTTTTACCACTTCCTTTTAATTATACTTTTTGGATTTGAAGATACTACTTTTTTGCAGTTTTGCAAGCATGGGCGTGGTAGTGGGGGGAAAAGTAGACCTGACTACCCAGGGCTCGAGTAGGGAGAGGGGCCCGTAAAAATCCTGAATTAAATTTTTTTTTGATGTTTTTATTTCAAATGAATTGGGCCCTCAAATTAATTATTTATTAATTCATATTTCAAATATATTGATCATATCAACTGAGGGAATGAACTTTAGTCACAGTCCTCTCAACATATTGGAAATTCTGGGGGCCCCCTTTTGGAGGCCCAAAATGGTTTAGTCCGCCCAACAGCGACTAACGACAAGTGTAACGTCAGTGAGCCTAGATTGAATGACCTGGGTGCTACACAACATGCCCAAAAAGCAGAAATCAGGATTTCAAAAGAAGAAAGAAAGGGAGGAAAAAGAAGGCAGAATGAGGGGAGACAGGTGTTGACGGCTTTCTTTCCCAAAGATGAACCGAGTTTTCTTGTTATGCAAAGTCCAATTAAAGTTAAAGTAGTCCACTCGTGGCAGCTGCTGCTGATTTTTGTAGGCTCACGTGAAATCGTTAGTGTAGTTAGTTGCCAACCAGGCTGCTTGTGGCTGTAAGTATAATTACAATTATGAGCCGCTAACGTTAGTTATCAACTTTAACAAGTTTAGAGAGAGAGAGAGACGTGTGCTAGCTGCCTGCTGACTGGTAGAATTGCTGCCTAAATGCGAGTTGTTTACCTTAAGTTTAAAGTAAGTTAGTCTTTTGGTTCAGTGCGTGTGCTAAAGCCTATTGTCTACAAACACAGCAGAGCTAAAAGTGAAACTCTGTGCTGAGACTTAATAAATGATCCCCGCAGCAATATTTCTGCCGCATATATCAACATGTAAATAGCTAGATCAACATAATCTGATCTGTTTGTAGCTTAAAACCTTATTTATGCTTTTTTATTTAAATAAATACCCCCTTTTTTTTGCTCATGTGCCTCGTTTACTGGCATTTATAGGGGCCCACTGACATTGAAAGTGTACAGGGCCCCGAATTTGCTGCTACGCCCCTGTTTGCAAGTGCAATGTTCCCCATTCTTGATGTGTACAAGACTGGATCTGCTCAACAGTCTGTGGTCACCATTGTGTGATGCTACTCTTCACAGTGTGCCATCTATTTTCAATAGGGGTCAGATCTGGACTGCAGGCAGGCTAGTCAAGCACACACACTCTGTGTCTATGGAGCCATTCTGTTGTTAGTCTTGCAGAATGAGACTTGGTAAAGACATTTACTTGACGGCAGTATATTTCTCTCCAGAATACCAACAACAGCCTCTGCATTACTGGCACCTTTTGCAATTCTTGTGTTGACCAGTGTGTATGTTTTTTTTTCATTTTTGGTAGGTAAATCCAAAATACAGTTTTCTCTACAACAAGCTTAAATGTGTACTTGTCTGTGTCCAGTGGAACTTGCCGGCGTTTTTTCACAGAATCAATATATGGCTTCTTCTTTGCATAACACAATTTCAGTTTGCATGTCTTGATGCAGCGACAGACTGTGACATTCATTTTTCCAAATTATTCCTGAGTCCATGTGGCTATGTCCATCACTGTAGCATGAGGGCTAGCTGGTCACATCTATTCAGCAGTGGTTTCCACCCTTGACCTTTATACACTGATATTTCCCCTGACTCCCTGAATCTTTTCACAATATTATGAACTTTATATGGTGAAAGACCTAAGACCTGAGAACAATACTCATTGTAATAACATAGAGGCTGCTAGCAACGCAGAAGCTGTAGGCACCTACTTAGTCTGTAAGTTAAACAGTTTTATGCTGTGGAAGTGACTTATTGTACTAGCAAATGATTTCTGTCAATCATAATGTTATAACAAAATCTGCATTACTTCTCAATATAAGTAAATTGATTTGTCAAATGGACTATGACACACTTTCTGTATAAGATCACAAGCAAACAAAAACATATATCCATCCATCATCTTTCACTTATCTGTGTCCAGTAATAATATTATTATTATGTGTATAAAAGTCACTTCTGACTCCAATATTTTTTATTGAATGAAAAACCATGGTAAATGGCCCATCCTCATAGTGCTGAGTGACAGTGTGTATAGTTAAATATTAAAAAAAAATGTATTTAAGATCAATTCACTTGTCAAGATGCAACATTTTGCAATGTACTGCAATACTTAATCGGTGTTCAGTTTCAGACCACTAGGCCATGGTTAGCTGGATAATGGTGTTAATGAGCTATCATCCTCCCAGCAGTGATACTGAGTTGTGTAAAAAGTCCTGTGTTTGATACAGGCTGATTATGACAAGGTATGCATCATGTTGCCCAAACACTCCTCTAAATCAGAAGTGGCACACTGAAAGAACGTCTGAAGAAGGTGCTGAAAAACATCTGTCCACATTTTGCTTATGTTGAATTCAGTGGCGGATGCTGGTCTTTCAAGGAGGGGAAGCTCAATTCCGGCCTACATCATAAAATGTGTCGGTTTATTTATACGTAAATTCTACCCT
>BRDA01005344.1:24526-44424 GCA_036984385.1 Crenuchus spilurus | reverse complement strand
CTCCACCAGCATCACGTAGTGACCTGACCACTATCCTGCAAGAAGAATGGCTTAAAATCCCTCTGACCACTGTGCAGGACTTGTATCTGTCATTCACAAGACAAATTGACCCTGTATTGGCTGCAAAAGGAGGCCCAACACCTACTAATAAATTATTGTGGTCTAAAACCAGGTGTTTCACTTTCATTGTCCAATCCCTGTATATATATATATATATAACACATTTAGAAATTGATGCCTAAAACACTGAAAAAAGTGGAGACAGGTAAAATAAGACTGAAATGTAGAAACAACACTGTTCTGAAAGGTTCCCAAATTATCCGTTTAACTGGTAACAGGTGGTCACCAAGACTGAGTGTGGAAGCATCCACCAAAGGCTTAGTTTCCACAAGAAAGAATTAGTCATATGGACAGGATCCCCAGAGAACAGGGATCAGACACACAGAGCTGCTGAAGATTTTACTGTCCACTCTATTAGACACAGCTACCTTGTTGGTCCACCTTGTAGATGTAAAGTCAGAGACAGTAGCTTATCTGTTGCTGCACAGTTTGTGTTGGTCATCCTCTAGTCCTTCACTGATGCCCACAGGATGCTGTTGGCTGGATATTTTTAGTTGGTGCTCTATTTTCTCTTCAGCAGTGACACAGTGTTCCATTCAAATAATACCTGCTCTGTGGGGGTCCTGATCATTGAAGAACAGGGTGAAAGGATGCTAACAAAGTATACAGAGAAACAGATGGACTATAGTCTGTAATTGTAGAACTACAAAGTGCACCTGTGTGATCAGTGGAGCTGATAAAATGAAGGCCATTGAGTGTAACATAACGTACCTGCCACAACCACATCTTACTATTATCTTAAAACTTGATGTATCCTACATGTCTGTTTATCTACACAGCAGTCCATCCATCTGCCAGCTTTTCTTTACTCTCTGACACTGCACACACACACACACCATCACACACATTCACATGCATTTGTACTGCCCACCTAACTTCACTTATCAGTGACATTTATCTTCAGTTATTATTACTATTATTAATGTAAATATGCTGAATATGTTCATATTCTAACAGAGGGAGGATGATGGCGGGAATAAACAGGTACAATTCCTGATTACCAGCAGCTTCTGATTATACACAAAAGGTTTTTCAGGTTCATGGAGACAGAATAATGTACAATAGCTGCTATTTCTGCTTGCAGCAGGCATTTGTTCAGTTTTGCTGTAGCAGAGATGGAAAAACTGATGCAGCACATTTATGCGAGAATAATACAGAGAGATGTTATAACTGGACTGGATGAGGAGTGCTCAGTTCACTAATCTGAGCAACACTCTCTTGATTTATGCTGTTTACTAAACTGATTAATATACGCTGGAGTCAAATCAGATAGACATGTTGGCCTGGTACCAGCTGTGACATGGCCAGGCTTTAAGAAACCATTTAGATGGCCACCCTTATCTGTAATTATGTCCTGCAGGTTATATGAACGATTAACCAAAGTGAATAAACTTGTTCTCTCGATGTTTTCTTCACTAGCTCTTGTTATTATTAGAGGCCTTGCTCACTTTCAATAACAGTGTTATTAGCAAAGCCTATTTAATAATTAACAGTAAGAGAATTCTTAAACTCTGCTCAGCAAGTGGCACAAATTCAGTGGTGGTTTAACTGTTGACAACCCTTAAAATCTTAAGATGGGACATTTTTGCTCATCACCCTTGAATCACTGATATGCAACTCCATCACTGGAACCAGTAAACTACACCCGTTTCTAACAGTGAGTCTATTTCTCGTCAAAGGCTTTGTAGATGTCATATTCAGCCCGCTGCAGCACTGGGGCTGCCGAGAGTGACATGGTCCATCCTTCTGCTGTGGATTATGTCTCTCTGAAGCTACTTCATTCTTTGAAGAGACAGCAAGAGCTGTAACTTGACTCTAGAGCCATACTGCCTGTCTTTGACACTTGAATCTCGAAGTTGAACACCTAACTCAGCATCTATATACAAGTAATATAAATACTATACATGTATGTGTTATTTTTATATGTTTCTAATGTTTCTTTCTGCCCTCTACCAACCTTGCCATGTTTATTTCCTTCAGCTGTCTCCAAGGCAACCTGCTGTTGCTGCTCTGCCTCAGTCTGCTCCCAGGGTTTCTGCTTAACCAGACAAAAGGACATATTTCTACAGCAGAAAGCCCAAAAATAAAGACACAACCAAACTGTGTATGTAATTAGACAAATGTTAAAAAATTCTAGTAACCATGGTACCACAATGTGCGCAAGTTCCAAAGACCTGTGACGAAACTGAGCTTCCAGACTTATTGTAGTGGATATTTGCAGTTCCCTCTAAAGCAGCATGTCTCCTGAGCTCTACATATAAAAGCAAACAGATAAGCAACGGGATCAGTAACAAGGACATGGTGGCATTTAGGTAGATGAGGGTTTGAAATAATGAGCAGTCAAGATGCAATCGCCACACAGCATCCAGGTTGTGGGCTTCCACAGAATCTGAATGCTGAATTAATTTCAAAACTCATTTTTACACCAGTTTAATAATGTTAAATGCAGCATCTTTACTTTATATACATTAGTGCTCCCATGTGGCCATCTTGGAGAACAGTCATGGTAATTTAAATAATAAAGATGTACAACAATGAAGAAATGCACACTGGTCAAAGTAAGTACATCAGAGGATATCTAAGGTTTCATTCCTGAAATGACTTCAGTAGACATGTTATGTAATTAATGGGCCTTATTACTGAAATTCTTTAAAATAGCTTATTAACAAAAGAACAGTGGTTCAAACTCAGACTTCAAAAGCCATAATATAGCCAGCACCTCCGAGCTCTGCCAAGCATCTCCCTAGTCTGCAGAATGCCTTGCTTCAGGCATCTGTTTCTCCTGCTGGAAGTAGTACAAAAGCAGCAGACTAGGCAGCTTTTATTGGATCATTGTGAAACCAGGACACTGCTTCCTGGTGAGGTTTTTTTTTCCCTTTCTTAAAAACAATGTTTCACTCCAAGGTACTGTGAGTTAAATTTACAGAGAATGATAAGCTATATTGGGAAACAAATAACAGATTGAAACACTTGTTTTTCAACCCAAATTGCTTACTTTAAGATTTATTTTCTGATAAAACGTGACTGTGACAGAAAATCTGTAACCGGAAAGGAAAGTGTTTTTAGGTTCCATGTCAAAAAGTTAGACCCAGTCATTGAGAGAACGTTCTTTTCTTTTGTACATGGATAAAGTGTTATAATTCGTTACTGCTCTGCAAGTAAATATTTAATTAGATGAGTTCACATACTTAATGAAAAACCCAAACACGAGAGACAATGAGGCTGTTTTATTAGAAACGTCAGGTAAAATTAATTCTATAATACTGTACGAAATAAAGGATAAATAAGAGAACATCAGATAGAATAAGGCAGATTTTTATATTTTATAAATGAATTTCTTTAATTTTTTTTGCCAGAAACAGATTCTACATGACAAATTCAGGAAGATATTCAACTGGGGACTTGAGGCAGCAATAAAGCATTCACATTTAATTGGCTACAATGGCACTTCTTCCACACTATTTTTCCATACAATTTAGCTCAACTGTAGGTAACAGCTGTTGCTGATAACCAATTTGCGCCCCCTTACTGTTTAATTACATCACTGCTGTCAACTGAAACTGACCAACATAAATATAATTTATACCATCTCTGCTGCCATTAGATTCTGTCTAAATAGCTCATTTATATTTTAGCAAAACATACTTTGTCCTCTAGTACAATTTAGACATAGTGTTATGAAATTAAGACATTTTCTATACTGAATCCACAGCGAGAGCATTTGTAAACTACTGAACAGAAACAATTGTGTCTGTGCGCGTGTGTGTGTGTGTGTATAATCTCTGCACAGAAAATAAAATAATTGCATAAAGGAGGGATTGGGCTTGGTACAAACAAAAAGGCAAAGGGAAAAGGTCAAAGACAGTCCTATTTTGGCTCTCCTACAGATGTACGGAATTATTTGACGTAGGAGAGATGAATGCTTCTCATTTTTCCGTGGTTGGGCCAAACTCTTAAGCAGCACTGGACACAGCCAGTTTCTTCAGATGATCCATGAACACCTGCAAACTCACGTCATCTGTTAAGATAGGTGCTCCTGACTCCTGCACACACAAACAGAAATATTTTCACACTGCACAAAGCCAAAGCTGTAAGGCTATTAGGAATTACTGAGCTAATAATGTAATATGCTTGTGGACAAAACCAGAGATGAATAAGCTAATGAAAAACAATAAGTGTTGTTGACCTCACCTGGCCCCAGGCATACATGTTGTTGTGCGTCTGAGATGGGTTGACTTTGGACAGCAAAAACCGAGCCTAGTGGATAATATGAGGAAAAAATAAACAAATCAGTAGCCTGCTGGAGGTAATGTCGAGATTTCAGACTGAGCCCTGAGGCATATTAAACATCTTATTAATGTAGAACAGGACAAGCCACTAAATAACACATTACACTCCGGTCTGATTAAGGAGAGTCTCTCTGATGCACTTCAAGTTGCATGCTCCCTACTCCTAGAGGGCCAATTTCACTAAACTGCTAGAAGCTCTACTAAGTCCAAGCTTGGGCTTTGCCTGCATACAACAGATCACATGACTTAATGTCCCTTAACTTGAATGTCTCAACACATTTCAACAAAGAGATAATGCAAGAGAACAAATCTGCTCTGTTCATTTGTTGCTGCCATTAATAAATTATGAAAGGTCTTCTAGGGCTGTAGGAATCTGTATAAACAAGGTTACCTGGCTGCCCCCATGCTCGGTGTCAATGTATCGGGGCATGGGAAAGCGCGAGTGCAGGATCTCCTGAGCATCATCCACTGGAGCCTGCAGTAAGTGGCGGAAGTTTTCATACTCGGACATATCCTGATAGCCAGCTTTACGCCATTGAGCCACAGTCTGTAACAGGAGGGAGAAAAGAAAATCAGAAATTGTCTAATGGGAAAGCAATCTGCCATAAATATAACATTATAAAGAAAGTCATTGTTTGCAAACTGGCTTTTAAATCACTAGATAAATGAAAGTACATTAATCTTATTTTAATGTAGATTTCTGTAAGAATTGTACAAGTCAATCTGCACAATTTCTTTACACTGTGACAATTTCAATCAGGGCACACCACACCTCACAGTTGAGCCTTCTGGAGGGCTTAATTCAGCAAAACACTGATGAAGGGAGGTGCCCAATGATTAAGCACAGGATTTATAATCAACATATGTTTAACTCCAGTCAGGCAGATAGTTTAACTAAACATTAAACAGATGTGATGTATTTGGCCTATACCGATCATCTGTGCTCACCTCTCCATGGTAGATAAGAATTTGGAAGAATGTGTCCATCAGGAGAATTCGGTCTGGTAGAATACTACTGCTGTCCAATAACACCGGCTACAAGTGAGAAAAGAAAACCTGTTATTTAGTATTCTCTTAACAAAGTTACCGTGGCAGTTTTTTCTGAGTAAAACCCTCCATTAAAAGCACATTACACTTAAATATCTACAGTCCTTTACACAAGCTATCCTGATGACGGACTAATAGGTTTGTATAATACAGTACAAGTACATCTCCAAAAATCTGAATATCATGAAAAAGTTCATTTGTGTTCATAATCTAATTCAAGAAGTTAAGCCAATTTTACATTAATTACATTTCAAGTCTTTGTTTTGATAGTAATTTACTCAAAGTGTAATATTCTAGTAATCAGATTCTGGATTTCTGATTTTCGTGAACTACAAGCTGTTGGTAAACAGGCTTGAAATGCCATTTTACATGTAATGTTTATAAAACATATATATATATATATATTCATTCATTCATCAGTGTCCTCCACAATTACTGGCACCCCTGGTTAAGAGCCTTAAAATAAATAAAAATTTACTGCAGAAGCATAATCTCAGACTGAAACTTGTAGATAAATGTAACTTTTAACTCAAGTGAATTTAAAAAAAAAGACACATTTCTGACTAAGAAATAATTTTTTTTATAAAATCACCTGTTCCACAATTATTGGTACCCCTGGTTAAGATATCTTAAAAGCCTTAAAATAAATAAAATTTTATTGCAGAAGCGTAATCTCAGACTGAAACTTGTAGATAAATGTAACTTTTAACTCAAGTGAATTAAAAAAAAAAAAATTCTGACTAAGGAATTAATTATTTTTTTATAAAAACACCTCTTCCACAATTATTGGCACCTCTAACAATTCCTAGAAAATAAATATAATTGAAGCATTTCTGTCATTTCTTCTGTAGTTTACAAAGTTGACCACAATGTTGAACTGATTAGAATCAGGAACCTTTAGTAATTCATCACTTCCTGTTTCTCTGGGGTATAAATGACATCACACGGAGGCCTATTTCTAGTAAACATCCGCTATCTATAAACCAACAAGCTGTTTGGGAGGCATACAGAGAAAAAGCTTTTTCTCACACTTATAAATGTAAACATCTGGAGTTATATAAACAATAATATGTTTATCATGATATTCTATGTGGCACTCTTCATTCATTCATGACTCTTCAGTACATGAAACAAGCCAAAAACAAGTGATTTACAGATCAGATCTGATTTCTAAATGCTTTATATTTGGTTAATTCTCTGGAACCTTGTTTGTTGCCTCATTACAAATCATTTATCTAAGTATGGATTTGTGCAGCATTCTGTACCGAGAGTGACCCCCTATCATCCAATTCCTCTCCTGCAGCAAATCAGCTGTAAAACAGGAATGACATGTGCCACAAGTAAATCTCTCAATAACAAAACATACTGCATTATATATAATGATTTAATGTGGTGTGCATCCAGGGAACCCAGCTGTTATTCAACAGCCTCAACTGTGAAAATTACACACTTCAGAAAGAACAGATCCAAGGACAGCAATTACGGCTACCTCCTCCTTCACATACACCCAAAACATCCAAGCTGCAAAAAAAATGCAATGTTCTATCTCTTGGATACAATCAGTCAGTGCTGAGTTCACCGGTAATTGCATAATCTATGAATAAACAGGTTGACTGTTGTATAATTTACAGAACAATAAAAAAATCTTTCATAATGAAAAACTCACATCAGTTCCCAATTAAAATAAGCTTGCAATAATAGACAGAGGACACTAATCTGTAGGGGTCAAGGGATTTATGAGATACCATCAGCATGACACTGCATTTCAGAAACACTAATATATATTAAGAGTGTGGGGAAAGATTTTTTTAATTGACACATTAGGGATAATTAACACATTAATGCATACATTTATTAACAAAATGTTGTTTCTTTTAAGATAAGAATTCTTAGTTTAGTATACATCTCATAGTTTAGTGGAAGAACTTAACACTGCAGCTACTATAGCTGCTAAAAGAGACAAGCTGAGATACAGTTCTTTAAGTTGGAAGCATCAATATATAAATGTATTCATCAGTACACACGCTCTGCTTTAAAGCTCTATATTTCTAACTATATAAGATACATTTTTCATAAGGGGGGAAATCATAGCTTGTTAAAAATGTTACACTAATCAAACATTGAATTTAACCTCCAACAGCTTGCCAATGTTGAGAACTCTACATTTAATGATTCCACAGTGAAATACTGAATATATCAGAACATACTGCTGGAAAACTATTATTAAATAAATAACAATTCTACAGAAGTATGACTAATATAAACAACTACATGAAAAAAGAACTGGTCTACCTCTGGGGGGCCGTTGAAGGAGTAGGCGTACAGGATTGGCTGAATCATGATAAGAGACTGAGTCAGATCTTGTCTCATGAAATGGTGTCTGTAGTAGGAGCTCTCATCTGGGCTATTGTTGAAAACTTGGAGGAATGGAGATCTCCTCAGATGGAACATAAACTGTTGATATAAAAAAGGTCAATATGTGATTTCAGTAGTGATGTTCCATGACAGATGAAAGACCAGATATGGGCTGTGATGTCATGGTACAGTGTAATCAAGCTTTGGTTCAATTAAAACAATCTCTGTGTAATGTCTTGGTTAGTTTTGCTCATTACAGTAAGTGGGAACAATGTTTTTAAAACCATACTGCGCACCATATAACTAAGACTGAACGTGTCACTTTTTGGGGTTACAGTAAATATTTCAATGTGAACACTATGTCAAGTAAAATGTAACTACAGTCGTAACCCTACTTACGAGCATCCCTACTAAACGAGTATTCCAGGTAACGAGTCGAGATCTCGGAATATTTTTGTTCCAGGTAACAAGTAAAATTCCAAGTAACAAGTAGCCTAAATTAGTTAAAGTATGCCAACCGCTAGGGGTGCTGTGGTCGTAGCATCCCCTAGATGCTAGCGTAGAAGAAGAGGTCAGTCACTACCTTTGACCGCTGTCCAGTGAAAGTGAAAGTGCTAGTGAAAGTGACGCTAAGGTAGCAAAAGGTAGTGAACAAGAAAGTTAGATACATTTTACTTTTCATATGATAAGTGTAACCATGCCATACACGTACGCCCGTCCTCCTGTCCTCCTTAGCCGCCAACCTACACGAGTGCTGTAGTCATCTCGTTTATGTTTTAAAAACCCATATAAACACATTATTTAGCATATTAAAGTATACTGTATATTGGCCGGCTGACACAGATTAATCAGTTTTACATGTATTCTTATGGGGAAAATGCATCCAGCTAACGAGCTCGGCTCCTGCACGGATTAAACTCGTAAGTAGGGTTACCACTGTATATCATTTTCCTGCATGGATCAGGCCAAGGGAAATTAAACTACAAATAGAAAGACCCTAAGATGTTAAAGACCTACCTGGGGATAGAGAGAGAAAGTCTCAGAGAAACGGAAAGAGTTGGGGTCATCTTTGTGGTAATCTCCAAATTTCTGGCACTGAAAAACAGGCAAACATTCAAGAATGAGGCTAAAAATAGGCTCAGAACAATCATGCAATGAACTAAGCAGAATAAAATGTTTTGTCCTTCACTAAGAATCATATCGACAGTTAAGGAGGTCAGACTCTCCTCACCAGTCGGATGAGTTGCCTATCCAGCCAGCGCAAGACATCTGGCCCCTCCTCTGACTCGGCTCTGTAGACAGCCAGGCGGGCCATAAGAATGGCAGCGGCCTCCTGATCGAAAGACGCTGCAATGTTCTGAATCTGTGTGTGAGCATCTGCCCAGCTGAGGAAAATGTGGAAAAAATAATTAATCAAAATACACTGACCTTTGTGAACACACTGCTGCTTCAACACTCTCTTGTTGCATTGATTAATCTAACACTTATGTAAGCACAAAAGTGCTCAAAATTAAAGGATCTAAGGTCAGCAATCATTTGGAAAATGACCGTTTAGAGAGTATTTATGGATTTTCACTTAAGCTTTTAGTTAGGGATGCACCGATACCAGCATCGGGTATCTGTCCGATACCACGTGCGCATACTTGTACTCGTATTCATAAAAGTGCTCCGATACTACAGGATCCGATACCAGCGTGATGGGAGCTTCGTTTCCTTCTAACAGACAGTATTAGTTTGCGCCACAAAATAAATAAATAAATAAAATTTAAAAATAAAATTAAAAAAAGAAGACGACGACTACGTACGGCCACTTCACGGCAGTGTGACTTTAACCAGCCCGGTAGTAGAGAAGGAGCAGCTATGTCAGTGGTGTGGAGGTATTTCCAAGTGAATGAACGAGACGAAAACTAAATAAAAACTAATATTTTAAAACGAAAACTATGACTAAAAGTATTAGACTTTTAGTCGACGAATAAAAACGAAACGAAAATGTCACAGAATGACTAAAATAATGTTTTTGTCCAGTAATCCGCTTTTTAAAGTAAACCTGCTGCATGTCTGACTTCCTCAAAGCACGCTAAGCTCCACAGTCAGTCAGTCAGTCAACAACACAACGTGCTGAGGTCACAGCCGCAGCTTCGACGGAAGAGAAGAAGCGATTTATGGAGTAATTTCACTTTCACTGCCACACAAAACAAAACAAAAAAGTTTGTGGATGTAAAATAACTGGGAAAAGCACTACTAACCTCAAGAGGTCCTCAGTTCTCACCACCACGAGCTTTACAAAAAGGTAAGCTAACGTAGTGTAGCTAGCTAGTTCGCTAACGGTGATGATTATGTATATCTGATATGTTTCATTTTTGAATGTTTCAGTGTATAAAGGGGAAATGTGTAATCTGTTATCATTATCTTAGGTGTTTAGATTAAATAGATCACAAACACATCTAACTGGAGCCATAAGACACACATACAGGCTCAGTTTCATTTTAATTGTAAGTATTGATATTTATTAGTAGTCTTATTGGTACTTGGTATCGACAAGTACTTAAATGTAAGTACTTGTACTCGTACTCGGTTTGAAAAAATGTGGTATCGGTGCATCCCTACTTTTAGTATTTGGAAATTGAATAAACATACTATTGTTTATGTAAGATTCTTTCAGGACCTTATTCCACATGCTAAAAGTGGAAACCCTTGACAGCCAAATACACAAGTTGTCATAGAAACTAGGACAGTATGCTGACAACAAATGCGAGATGAGCAGAGGATTACTGAACACTGACTCTGTAAGCATTCCTTCCAAGCACAAGCATTCCTTCCATCCATTTAAAACCATGCCTTCACAGTTACAAAGTTGTATAGGATATTCTTCTGGAGTACTTTCATTAAAATGTACAATAACAAATTAGTTTAACACAATAAAATTCATGTTTTGAATTAGGCGTACAGCAAAAATGTGTCAAAGGTTAAGGACCCAACATGCAGATAATCTACAGTCCGTGTAGGGAAAACTAAAGAGATTAGGAAATACTGACTTTCTGGCAACGGTGGTGACTCTGATACGTCTCTGTCCACTGGAGTGCTGGTACTGAGTCACATACTGTATAGCCCCTCTGCCCCCCTGTGGAATTGGAGCATTGTGCTATGAAGACAAAACAAAAACAAACCGTTATACAAACTGAACTTAACTGTCTGCTTAACCTGTTGTAACACCAATACCAATACCAATCTAAAACTGCGCCTGGTCGTTACTGTATTTAAAATGCCCAAACAACTTTTTGGTGTACTTCTGAAGTTACTCTAGTTGAGGAGGACATTTTCAGCTTTTACTGACTTTGAACATTCATACAAATGAAAACATTCTATCAATAAGACAAGATATTACAAATGTCAGACATGTTGAGGAGAAAGAAAACTAATCCAGACAACATTTAAAAGAAAATAGACATACAAAGTGAAAAACAACAGAATATAATTGGAAAGAAAGCTTAAGCTTAGTGTAAAAAGTACAGCAATAATTAATGATTAAGGCTTAAACCGCTTTAGAGAGTCATGCTTCTTGCCAATTACCCCAACAGCACTTGGGTGCAGAATGGCTCATTAACTTGGCAGCTAGCATGCACTGCAGGAGAGGATATTAAATTCAGAGCACCTTGTTTATAGAACAACCCAGTTCCTGTACTTCTCTAGCCTATGACCACAGAATTTGGCCTTTTTATTTGACACTTTACTCCATTAAAAGTGACTGTAGCAGGTCACAGTTTTGTCACTCAAAGCAGCTTTGTTGGTCATGTTGGAGCAAGCAGGTAAAGAAAGACTGGCTGATGACAGAGGACATCCCACAGAGATTAGCGTGTAGTCAACGAGTGACTGCATTGGATCATCCACTCATGAGGCACAGCATGAAGTCCTCACCTGCATGACAGCAACCAGCACTCTCTGGAGCTTTGGCAAATGCGACGCACGATGGGATAACTTGACTTCTTCAGAAAGCTTGTCTCAGACAATGGCTCGAGTATGAGGCTTTACATTATAGACTACGGATGCAACCACTGCAATTTACAACCTATAAATGCCTGTATTCAGAGTTCCATGCAATAATAATAGACTGGAGTCTTTCCTTGGTGGGCAGGATGCAGTGGATGGTAGCAGTTTACAGTGCATTGATGATCAGTTCCAGTCTTTTGTCCGTTTGTGGAAACATTGTGCTGCTCCTTGTGCTGCTGCTTAACAGGAGTCTACAGACAGAGACATGGAGTCTGACGCTAAGCTTTAGCATATGTGATCTGGCTCTCGGCCTGTCCACCATACCCTTTGGAGCTCACAACAGTCTATTTCGGCCACAGGGTTACGCTAGCAGCAGTGCAATTTGCCAGGGAAGCGCTTTCTTCTTCCTGCTGCTCCAGTTGGCCTCCATCCATTCAGTCACCTGGGCTACCATTGACAAGTTCACAGAGATCTGCTTTGCACTTAACTATGCAAGTATCTTCACTGCCTACAGGACTAGAGTGATTCTTGGCATCATTTGGGTGTACTCACTTTTGAACGCTGCTCTGCCACTGCTTGGATTTGGGAGTTATGGCTACAGTAGCAGCAGGTTCCTCTGTGCTCCGAGCTTCAAGCCTTCTAACACAGGCTTCAACATGCTCTTCATAGTGGTGGGAATCATTGTGCCCATTCTAACGATGTGCTCCATGTACGGATATATAGTGTACATAGCAAGAAATCAAGTTCGCCGCGGGACGTTTATCTGCAATGAGCAGCACTGCTTTTATGTTCCTGCCAATAATTACATCAAAAGCTCCATAGTTATGGTATCAACAATTGGTAAGCTGATTGACAACCTTGCAGATATCACTGAATATGGCTACTTTATTGGAAATGTTTAGTCACAATATATGTTGATTACATAAACATTAATTATTTTTAAGGTCTTATCTTCAAGTTAAACATTTTTACCCAAACAAGATCTGTCTATGTACACTACTATTCTGCAAGCTTGAAACAGATTTCTAGGCTGCCTCTTGTAAATTAGATGATTCAAGCAAAAGCAAACAAGGGGGCAGATTACAAGTAACTAAACAAGCAAAGTTATCATGAAGGCAGCATTCATACAAGACAACAATATAATATCCTGCTGTATGTAATCAAATATGCCCTTCGTTAATCATTAACTAAATCACATGATCTGTACGCATGTGTGTGTGTGTGTGTGTGTGTGTGTGTGTGTGTGGAGACAGTGTGCCTGCTCATTTGCTGGCTGCCATACATCACCATCTGCTTCTACGAGACCCTAACAGGGAGAGAGTGTCCTCAGCCCGCTTCTGCTGTAGCCACCTGGCTAGTTTTGTTCACCTCTGCACTCAACCCATGGATCAACTCCATGACCCAAACGTAAGCACTGAAGGACGTTTACAGCCAAATATAAACCACATGTTCTGTTCCACAGAAAGGCACTTTAAAAGTTTACATGTGAACCTAATGCTACATATAGAATACTTCTGTTGCTATGGAGTCGAGGGATAACAGCAAGCTGAATGTGAGTGCATGTGTGGGTGGTTAATCATGACCTTCTTTGATTCTCTCAGGAGGTACAGAGCCGCCCTGCGCAGGAGCATTAAAAAAATCCGACAGACCTGGGAGCACGAGCCCAAAAACACCCTCCCGGATTGCACAACTACACAGAGGGGCAGCAAGAGCCGCAGCTTCCCATCCTCAGCATCCAGTGTACCACCAGCACCGCAAACACACAGTGAACCTCTGCATGAGCAAGCAGGAATCTGAGCATGTGTATTATCTCATCTCTGGCTAATGTGTGAATAATCTGAAGAGAACACAAATACTGTTGTACAGAACCTGACATGACAGCTGCCCAAGTAATTAACTGGACCTGGTGGGACTGGCAAGAGCAAACCTGCCTCAATGTGCTCGGTAAACAAAAGTGTGATAAATATGTATAACAACTCCTTCTAAAACAGCTCTCACACTGAACAGTTCCAAAATGTGTTTTACTTATTTACATCTAAATGTTTATATGTGAGGATTCTTGTGAAATGTGTTTCTACTGAAATCAATGGAATTAAGAGAGTTTGAGAGTGTTTAACCCCTTTTGCTGCCATTGGCTGTCTTTATACTACATATCTGAACACTGCTATTTAGTAATTAACTGCATTTAGCCATGAAAGAATTAGTGAGGTCAGGTACTGATTTCAGATGATTGATTCTGGATTGTAAATGCCACTCCAGTTCATCCAAAAGGTAATGGATGGAACTCCAGAGAATACAGTTCTACTGTTCAGCAACACCCCTGGACAGAGCATCCCAACCTACTGAAACTGTTCTTCTATGGAAATTATACAAACTGTATGAAAACAACTGAAAACATGTGTCAGCAATAGGTGCACCTTAAAGTATCTGAATACACAAATTAAAAGAGGTGTGTACAGACAATAAAGTGTAAGTGGAGCCGTTATAAAAGAATATGAATAAATTCTATTTTTTTCATTCCTCAATAGTGTGCCTTACTTTTATCAGTATCTAATTCTAATCTTACTAACAGAAATATTTTCACAGTAATACAGAATGGAATCTATGTTTCAAGGATGCACTCAAGCAAATCCAGGTGTGTACTGAACGCAAATAAAAATAAAATCATCACAACTATTGCACAAATAATTGAAAAGGCATACAAAGATCTATTTTATGTTTTTTTTGTGGAAAATTACTCATTTCTTGTAATGATGTTATAAATTAGGGATGCCCCGATACCGATACCAGCATCGGGTATCTGTCCGATACCATGTGCGCGTACTTGTACTCGTATTCATAAAAGTGCTCCGATACTACAAGATCTGATACCAGCGTGATGGGAGCTTCGTTTCCTTCTAACAGACAATATTAGTTTGCGCCACAAAAGAAATAAATAAATAGGATTAAATAAAATTAAAAAATTAAATGGAAAAAAAAAAAGAAGACGACGACTACGTACGGTAGCCGAGCTGAACAAGCCACTTAACGGCAGCGTGACTTTAACCAGCCCGGTAGTAGAGAAGGAGCAGCTATGTCAGCGGTGTGGAGGTATTTCCAGGTGAATGAAGGTGACAAAAGCAGTGTTAATTTTGTTAACGATAATTATGACGAAAAATATTCGTTGACGACCATTTTTTCACGATGAAAACGAGACGAAAACTAAATAAAAACTAATATTTTAAAACGAAAACTATGACTAAAAGTATTAGACTTTTCGTCGGCGAATAAAAACGAAACTAAAATGTCACAGAATGACAAAAATAATGTTTTTGTCCAGTAATCCGCTTTTTAAAGTAAACCTGCCGCATGTCTGACTTCCTCAAAGCATGCTAAGCTCCACAGTCAGTCAGTCAGTCAACAACACAACGTGCTGACGTCACAGCCGCAGCTTCGACGTAAAAGAAGAAGCGATTTATGGAGTAATTTCACTTTCACTGCCACACAAAAAACAAAGCAAAGTTTGTGGATGTAAAATAACTGGGAAAAGCACTACTAACCTCAAGAGGTCCTCAGTTCTCACCACCACGAGCTTTACAAAAAGGTAAGCTAACGTAGTGTAGCTAGCTAGTTCGCTAACGGTGATGATTATGTATATCTGATATGTTTCATTTTTGAATGTTTCAGTGTATAAAGGGAAAATGTGTAATCTGTTATCATTATCTTAGGTGTTTAGATTAAATAGATCACAAACACATCTAACTGGAGCCATAAGACACACATACAGGCTGTTTCATTTTAATTGTAAGTGTTGATATTTATTAGTACTCTTATTGGTACTTGGTATCGGCAAGTACTTAAATGTAAGTACTCGTACTTGTACTCAGTTTTTAAAAATGTGGTATCGGTGCATCCTTATTATTGTAAATGCTGATAACATTTCACACAATAGTTTTCTCTCTCTCACTCACTCACACAAATACATTTCTTGAGACAATCTGCCCTCTAGTGGATGAACTATAACCACACATCTGATTCCTAAAATAACTGTGCCATCTTTAATGTTTTTTCAGCATCTTATGCAAGTATCACACAAACCTAGCTTAAATGGCACATGTGACTCCAGCAAGAGCCAGAAAATAACATTTAATAATTACTAATGTTGACAACTTGTGAAGGCACAATGACAGATGCACATAGTTAAGTGATGTGTAGGAGTCAGGCGAGTTACAAACATTCATACCTGATTGACAACTTCAAAGTAAATTGCCAATGTAGTGTTGGGATCCACACCACAAATCTTCCACTGGCAGGTGCCACCCGTTCCTATTTCCTAAATCAATTGGACACAGGAGAGGTAAAAGTGATTAAACACAGTATATTTAAAGAATGATTTTGCTCCTGAAACGGGAGATATCATTTCGATTTATTTTGACAAGTATAACTCACATTTTCTGATACGCAAGGTCCTTTGGCATTTAGCGATACACACGGTCCAATTGCTCCAGATATTTTAATCTCTCTTGATGTCTGAAAGAAAAACAATAATCATTCTTTTAGAATAGTTTTAAATGGCAAACTGGCTAAACATCTAATATATAAAAGCACAAAATTATGCTTCCACCTTAATCTCTAGAGTTCCAGCAAAGGCCATCTTAAAAGACCCCTGCACATCCTTGGTGAAAACCCTCTGGAAAGTCTGCTTGAACAGCGATGTATTGAATGAGTCTGCCATCACCATGTAACCACTAAAAGACCAGACCACAAAGTTTAAAGAAACATTCCTACCAGCTCCTGGAACAATGCTATTAACACCACAAACATTAGCTTCACTGCTGCGAAATTTGTAAATAAACACAGGCACATGAGTATTTGGACAAAGAATAAGGTTCTTATCAGCTCAACATTTTAGCTGGTTATTAACAAAGCAGAACACGGATATAAATGTATACAGTGTGGTTCTTACCCTGTGTAGTTGGTGCAACACTTCATCTCTGCTAGTCCTGTCTGGTCCAGGGCACAGGCATAGATGTCAATAATATGACCATTGGCTGCAGCTCGATTGGCCAAGGCCTCGTAGTGCTACAAAAAATTAAATTAAAATAAAAACATTTAATGAATAGGCTTCTAGATGTATCATAATCTTGTAGATGATAAACACGCTGACCTAAGTCAGTTAAGATGTCATAGCATTTTTCATAAATATCCTCAAGAAACAACAAGGCTTCAATATCCACATCAATGTGGTAGAAAATGTAATTTCATAATGCTCTTAGACACTGTAACTCTTTTGTAACACAAAAAAACAACAGACATATCATACAGTGCTATGTAAAATCACCCAGTTCCTCCTATTTTTGCTAATTTGTCACTAATAAATGTTCCAGTTAATCAAAAATAATTTTAATATAATGAGTATGCAAAAAATACAGCTTTCAAAAGATCATTCCATGTATTGAAGATAAAGATGTATTTAAAATCTATCACTCTATAATTGCCTCCAAAAGCCTAATAACTGGTGGTGCCACTCTTAGCAAAAACACCTGCAATCAAACACTTGTGATGAGTCTTTTGCATTGCTGTACGTAAGAATTCTGGCCCACTTTTCCTGGTAGAACTGTTATAATTCTGCTACTTTGGATAGTTTTTATTATGGTCCTGCCACAGCATAAGATTCAAGTCAGGATTTTGACTCATCGCTCCAAAACCTTAATTCTGTTTCTTTCAAGCCAATCAAAATGGACTTGATTGTGTGATTTGGGTCACTGTCCTGCTGCAAAACCCAAGAGAGTTTAAGCTTTAGGTCAAACTGATGGAGCAATATTCTCCTTCAGGATTTTTCTGACAGAGCAGAAATCATGGTTCCGTCAAATATAACAAGTTGACTGAATCCTGCAGAAGCAAAGCAAGTGAGGTTTTTTGTGACCTCCTTGAGGAGTCTTGCATATACTCACGGTGAAATTGGTAGGTCAGCAAGAACTGAGAAGGTTCACTGCTGATCCAAGTTCTCTCCATTTGTGGATGTTTATCGCTGTGTTTTCGAGTCACAGAGTCTTACAAATGACTGTGCAACCCTTTCCAGATGGGTAGATTTCAATGACATTATTTGCATTTATCCAAATCTCTTTAGAAGGTGAAATCGTGAGCTGCTTTTTGAAACCTTATAGCTTGCTCTAGCTTGCTTTGCATTGCACAGAGAACAGCAAATTGCAAAAAGTACTGAAACATAAACCAGTTGGACATGTGCATTCTAAAGTTTAGAGAACTTTTTGTGATGTGTACATCTTTTAAATAAAGAGAAACAGATCATGCTTGAACCTTGAGTATATTTTAAAGAAGCAGCTGTTTCCTAATATTAAGTGACCCATCTGACAGTCATTATCCCAGTTAACATCAGTTTTAACAAAAGCAAAATTACTTACTTTAGTGGCCTTTTTCATGAACTTTGCATTGTCTTTTTCTATATCATGCCAAGAGCGGATAGGTGTTTTGAGCTCATCTCCTACAACCATGCCTGGGCCCTGGGTGGCTGGACCACCAATGAAGGTCATAATTCGAGCCCCTGTGTTAGGGAAAGTGCACTATCAAAAGGCAGAGGGTAAAAAACACATTTGTTAGCTGTCAGCAAAACACTAAAAATCTTAATATCAAATATGCGTCAATATCAGAAGCACAAATCAGCTAAGTGATCATGAGCGCATCATTACTGTTTATGATGTTGCATTTTGTGTCAGGATATATTCTACCAACCAACAGTATTATACAGACTATATAATGACCACATTACTGGCAATACTGTATGTAAATTACCTCCAACAGTCCAACAGCAATAGACAATGCCACTCCTAATGATCGGAGGGGTCTTTTGCCCTGAGTGACAGGCCAGGGGTCTCTCTGTAGCTCTCCCAACAGATCAGTCAGGTTCATATCAATCTTCTGCACAGGTTGCAGGAACCTAAGCACACAGAACACACCATGCTTTGGTTTATAGTTCACCAGTTTCCAGTGTATAATCCAATGAATCTTTAACTCAAGCATGCAGACAGATAGCTAAATCTAATATATAAATAAATAAATAAAAACCACAATTGCAGATTTTAAGAAGATTAACTGCAGTTTAGCCTAGTATTATGGATTACAAGCCTGACAAGTACTGAGATCTCCATCAAACGTCCAAGCTTTCAGAAAGCCTCAAATTTGTGGCCCAAATAACAAAGATGACTAATGTGATGAAAAAACAACCAAATAAAGTCATATGTAACAGGGAGTGCTCATCACCTGTCTTTCACAAAAGAGGGTAACAATAAGAGTGCTAACCTTGTGTTTATTAATGTATGCTTACAGACATGTATGTGTCTTAAGAAGATAAAGATCTGTCTTATATAATTTCAATACTTTATAAGAATCCAACCATCATCCTACGCTTATCCTTATCCGGGTCATAGGGGTAACAACCCAAGCAAAGTAGACCGGATTCCCTCTACTTAGCCACCTCTTCTAGCTCATATGGGAGAATTCCAAAAGGTGTTCCAATGCCAGATGAGAGATATAATCTCTCCAACATGTCCTGGGTCTTTCCCGGGGTCTCCTCCTAGCTGGACATGTCCAGTACACCTCACCAGGAGGCATCCTAACCAGGTGCCCGAACCACCTCAACTGGCTCCTACGACATGGAGAAGCAGCAGCTCTACTTGTGTTTTTCCCATATGTCCGAACTCTTCACTCTTCTTTTTGTTATTACTAACACACTGTAAAGTTGCTTTGTGACATCAGTTGTAAAAAACACTTTATAAATAAATTTGACTTCAATTCACTCTAAGGGAGAGCCTGGACACTAGTGCTGGGCGATAAAACGATAACGATATGTATCACAATAGACACGTAATCAATATCAATAGAAAATGCGCTCGATAGAACGTTCGATATATATATTTTTCATTGGAATAAACCAGAGCAATGATTCCGCTTTAAATGCACCCGCTTGTGAAGCAAGATTGGTTGGTCAGTCCTCTGTTGCCTAGCAACTTATGGAGTGACACGCTAATAGCCAATCACGGAGCACTATCAGGCTTGGTTGTGCCACCTCGTTATCTCATGCACGCCCTCTTGTTTGTGTAACTT